>JAGVVM010004611.1:0-15321 GCA_019149425.1 Psidium friedrichsthalianum | reverse complement strand
TTAACTAAGCAAATTCTCTTTCCTGGTTGAATGAGGTTGCCCCAGTCCCTAATATACGTGCTCGCATCACTTGAGGGAGGGTGGAGATAAACAACCTCATGAGTTCCCGCTCGCGCGGGACCGATTTTAACTGAGACGTGATGTTCCTCCACCTGGTAGTATACTGCTTAACCGTCTCGCCCTTCTTCATTTCCGACTGTTCCAAATCCTCTCTGGTGATGAGAACATCCAGATTGAAGCTAAAATGCTTGACAAATGTAGTGGCAGTCTGCTCCCAGTCATCCATGCGGTAAATCTCATAATCTGTATACCATCTCATGGCTGTATCTTTCAGACTAGCCTGGAAAGTCTGAACCATCAGAGGGCCATTTGCGACGTACTTATTCATTCTTGCCTGATACATTTGATATGTTGAACCAGGTTTGAAGTTCCATCGTACTTCTCGAAGTTGGGCATCTTGAATTTCTCGGGCACATTAACCTTTGAGAAGACAGATAGGTCGATCTGGGATATGTTGCGTGTTCTTCCATCTCCCGTATACGCTGCTGCATTTGGGCTATGGCCTTCCTGGCTTCCTCACTCATACCTCCGGCCACAGCGCTGGCTTGGGGTGTAGGGATAACAGGCGATGTGCCAGAGCTAGCACCAGTTACAATAATATCTTCGAGTAGCGGAACACGTATGGGGCTGCGGTCGACGCCTTTGTCAGTATTGTCCACCGGAGGAGGTGGAGGAGGTGTCTTGGGTGGAAAGATCGAACTAGATGGTTGCAGCTTGCCCATGAGAGTAAATGCCAAGGTCTCCATTGCATGGGACAGCATTCCCTCGAAACGATCGTTCATCACGTCCATGCGCTCCTTCAGGGCTCCTTGCAGTGCTTCTTGAACTGCTGCATTGATCTCGGCTCTGTTGGCCATCTTCCTCGCAACCAATCGAGTGATGTGGAGGATCCCTGATAGATTACCTTCAAAAGTGGATTCAAATGATCAGCATGAGGAGTGGGAATGACGAATCGATCCATGGCTTTAGACCGGACTCACTTCACATGACTAGCGTCAACACATAACCTCTACTCCAGAAATTCCAGTTATGTCGGATTTTGGGAGAAAATTCGTGGAAAATCATGGAGCAATCAAAATAATGTCAAAATTTATGGAGAGATGGTTGAGAGGATTATGAACAACTTTCGTGTTTTGAGTTCTTGCAAAAAACGTCCAGATCAGTACAGTTTAATGCATCTTTCCAGAAAATTTATCCAGAAAACTGACTCGTCCGGTTTCCGCTTGATGAACGAAAGGGCCATTAAAAATGAGAATTAAGATCCAAAAATTTGTGGATTGCTAGTTCAAATCTCAATATTGAACTTTCATGTTTTGATCTCCTTCAAAAAAGCACGTTTACTATTAGAAAATGGCAAGGTGAGAGTGAGGCCAGAAAATTGAGAAGTTCCAGACTGCCTTTTCCTTGACCATTAATTCCCTCATAAACGGAAAACACATCGGATGTGTCCCAAAATTTTTTTCAAGATAGATTAGGATCTTCCGGATATTTCTTATGAAGGCCAGTTATTCTAATTCGGACGCGAAGTGGGTCAGAAAAATGTCTGAACTAATGATGGTTGGCCCATCGAGACAGCACAGCTGTATCCTTGTGTTCAGAAAAACGTGAGTTTGGCACCTCTTCGTCTCAATCAAACAAAGTCCGCTACCTTTGGATTTTTTATATGTTCAAGGTCATTGTGTTACCTATGACTTTCGTCAAGAGCGAAGGTGCAAATCTTGATCGTGACATTTTGTAAAAAATCAGGCAACACAGTGAGGTAAATCAGAACCAACGGAAACTGACGAAATTGATGTGAAAACCATCCAACTAACAGCTCTAAGTACGAGATTAAATATACGACATGAAAATCCTTAATCAAACTATGAAAGTAAAGACACGACTTGACTCGACTTGGTCTACTACTTCAAGGGAGCATTCCCACTCTTCATCCGCTTCAATGCCCGAATTGCCTCTGCTGCCTTCCTTTTTTCTTTTTCCAATTCTCGCTGGAGGTCTTCTACCTGAGCATGGAGAGTAGCCGTAGGCCGCACTTCTGGGATTATTGGTCGTAGAGCTTCAGGAATTGAATGCTTCTTGATGTATTGAGGGGTGGCATGATACATCTTTTCATCACCGAGCAAATCCTTCCTCGGTAGCTTAAGCTTTGTTGGTCTGCAAAAATCCCATAAAGTACGAACAGTAATAACCGCATGCTCATGGTCGGGGATCTTGTTGGTGAAGTCAAGCCGAACACACTCGGCCTCAAGAGGTGGTGGCAAGGTCTGAACAACTTTGTACTGACGTGTGACCCGAAGCGGATGATATTCAGTGGCCCCGGTGAACCCAAGTAAAGGGATTGGTTTCATTCCGCTACTTGTCAGTCGAGCCGTTTTCACTTCGAACCACTTAGCTTGCCATTGGAAACCCCTAGGATCCGGATCCTCTAACAATCCTATCCACTCAGAAAAATGGTAATCTGGAATTTCATTCTGTTTTTCTTTAAAAACCATGATTGGGGGAGAAAAATTCCTGAGCTTTTGAACTGTTACAAGGTTTTGACATCCTTTGATATGGGAAAGGAACCATATTTGCAAAAGTTCAGCCGGAGCTTTGAAAGTTCCAGATTTATCTCGCTTATACTTGTTCAGGGAAATAAAAGTTTCTGCCAACGTTGTGTTGACGAAATTTTTCTCTTCACAAACTTGCTGAACCAAGTGAACTATCTCTGGATTAATAGAATTTTTGCAATGTGGAAAGACCACTAATCCAAAGAAAGCAAGCAGGAAAATTTTACCCTTTTGCAATGAAGTAGCTCGATTAAAACATTCAGTCAAAAACGAGAAAGGGCAATTCTCGTAACTAGATTTCAAAACTTTTCGAGCTTCGGCTACTTCTATTTTCAAAAATTCAGCAAGCAAGAGTTGAGGATTTGTACCAATGTAGGGACCAATAGGCTCTGAATCTAGGGATTTTCCAATGAGCACGCTATATTCCTCCAAAGTAGGGGTAAGCTCGTGTTTACCGAATATGAAAGTCGATGTCTCAGGGCACCAGAAGTGGGCAATCGCCTGAATGAGGCCAGTACGGATTCGTACCTCCAATAAATGCACCAATAGCCCCAATCTACGTTTCACATATTCTCGAGCAACACTATCGAGCTGAGCAAGCCATCCACCCAGTTCGGACTTGGGCATTGAAATGGTCCGAATGTTCTTGCATGCCATGAAGTAGTAAACCAAGCCACGACCAACCTAAGTGCCATGAATCGACCAAACAAAAGAAGTAAATTGCCAAAAAGATATGAAGAAGCCTACCCGTCGACATTACAACAATCACACAAACATGCACATGAGGCGTGCAAAGTGTGTGCCCCTTTTTTTGATAAAATTTTGAGATCTTAGGGACAAACCGTACCAATTTAAATTGGTCAATGTTCAGTCCTTAAGAGTTCATTTAGGCCAAAGGTCCATTCCACGCTATGAGATTATAGCCAGGACGGGTAGTCTTTAGTACCAAAGCTCGGGATCAAAAACGGGGTCACCCATTCCTCGTGATCGAGGCCAAGGAGATTCCCAATTTTGATACCATCCTAAAGTTTACTAAGGTTTTGAAAATGGTGTAGTGCAAATAAATGAAGAATTCATGCACAAGAATTTCTGGCACACAAGATATCAAACTGCAATATGACACAACTATCAACGATCCAAAGCAAAGGTTAGAAAGTCAGAAAACAACATAACAATTAACACAAAAAGAGAGGAAATGTCATCAATCAAGGAAAATCAACATGAAAAACATTTAGGCTTAAGTCCTCAATGAGTCCCCAGCGGAGTCGCCAAGCTGTCGCGACCTAAAAAATCATGAAGGCTAACGGATTATTAGGTTAATTGACTAACCTAATTCAGACCCTCCCAAGTCCTACCGAATCGCAACTTAGGTTCTTTTCAAGCAAAAGTTTATTCAATTGGAGCCGCCACTAATCGTTCTTTGTAGGTCGATTAGAAACCTAAATAAATTAACGGGAGAATTAATTTATTTCTGCGAACCAGAGAAAATGAGTCCGGAGACTTGATTACATTAATTTGGAAAAATTAATGCCCTTTCGGTACCAAATTTCATGAAAAATCCTTTTCCATTGATGATTGTGAATTGAATGACTTCTCCTTTGAAGATGACATGAATGACCATGTATATGCAAAAATGATTTTTTTTTTGTATTTTCGGATTAAATGACGACTATTATGAAAATATGCCTTAAAATGAGTTATCATCCAATTTAATATAAGAAAATGATTTCTCAAAGTCTTAACTTATATTAGATAATATTTATGGCATAAAAACAGACTTTTGGCGTGATTAACTATTAAAAATAAGAGTTATTTTTTGGGGTTTTTTATTTAATGAAACAAACAAATGAAATGCAAAGATTGAACAAAAATAAACAAAAAATGCCCACAATATACCCTTTAATTCCGAGTTTTTTCGATAAATTCACTCGTTCCCAAAGATTTGGGCTAGAGCAGAATTTTATCCGCTACGTCCTCGGAGATTCGAGCCAGTATGTGGATAAGTGTATAGAATAACATCATCCCTTGTTACCAAAGGGCAGAACACGAAATTCTATACTAAATTACGTTCCATTCCACAAGATCGTGGCTAAGGCATGCAATTTATTTTCCGAAGGGACAAGACACATGAGAGCATTTATTATGGGCATATTTGTTTATAAATGTGCAAAATTTATAACAAAAATAACATAAACTAACAACATGGCCATACGAGAAGCAAAGTGAACAAGCTTAATTTGAATTTTCGAAAATCCTTGAGAGGGTTGGCCAAAAATATGAAAGTGCGGTTTGCCTTTCCTCATCCAAAATTCAATTTAAGTTTGAGAAGATTATCTTTAAGGATTGGAAATTAATTTAGATAATTCTCAAAAATTTGGATAATTTATCTAGTTCAATCAAATCTTATCCTCAAAGCAAGTGAACTTAGAAAATTCTCAAGAGATAAGATAACGTAACCATCAGATAAACATCTCAACCAATTCACAAGATAAGCATTCAAAGCAAAAGATTATCCGCAACAAGTCCGATATTATCCAATTCAAATATTCTCAAAGATTAGATAAAGTTCGGTTTGACAAATCTCATCCACAACATAGAGAAGATCATCGGAGAGTCACCGGATAAGATAATTCGACCAACATAAGATAGGATTCAGAGCAAGGAGTATCCACAATATCTAAAGATATGCTCTTGGACTAGCTAACTTAAAAAAAAAATCGAATCATGAGATATACCAAATATTCTAAAAAACAAACATAATATCCATGAGACATGTTCAAAATATGCACGTTATCCACAAGAGATATGCAAACAATCTATATCCATAGATGATATGAATATTCAAAGGATATGATCCGGATTCAAATTATTCAAATTAAGGCAACCAATGATGCAAAATATTCTGAGGATAAACACAATGTTTTCACAAGATATACTCAGAATTGAAATAACTCAAATTAGGGCAACAAAAAGCTTGTAGATAATATCAAACAATCCAAATTAAGAGACCATATAAAGTCAATCAACCAAAGATCGAAATTTTACCTTATCTCAAAATATTGTTTACCTAATTTGAAAATTGAGCTGAAACGTGCAATCCAAGCGAGAACTCTACGACCGATCGGCTTCAGGACTTGCACGGATCGTGAGGCTCGGCAGAGACGATTTTGTAGCTTCAACAAGGCTCAATTTGCAGCACTAATTTGAGCTCCAATTCACCTGCGCTAATTCGAATTCCGAAGCGATACTTGGCCACTAAGCAAACTTGAGCAGAATGCGTGCCTTGGAAGCTCAATTTTGCATAGAGTGAATCCTCACGGGGCCCTTTTTCCAGCAGCAAATTCGAGCCTTTTTCAAGCTAAATTTCAGCACTAATTTGTCCAAGAACAGGCGCCCAAACAGCAAGCTTTTTATGCAAAACGATGAGGAAACGGTCTGTGTGATCCTGAGAAAACCTGCACTGATTATAAGGTGAAAACGTCCAAAAAATAGGGCTGTTTTGGGCCCGAAACAGCAGCAAGAAACCACTGAACAGCAGCTAAATTACTCCCTTAACAGTCGCACAAGTTTGCTTGAACAGCATGTCGAAAACCAAGTTGAACAATAGCCAAATCCTGCCTCGCTAGCTGCTGAAAATCGCCTCCTTTTCTTCCGTCTTTGCCCAGAATTATGAGCAGAATTTTTTTTCGCCCTCCATCGTATCTCCCCTCTGGCCGTGTGTTATGAATGGTGAGTGGCCTCTTCAACCCTAAGCTTAAGTTAGCTTATATAGGCACAAGGTGAATTCTAATGACCGTAGGATTAGACTCCGAGCATAGGATTAGCTTTCAACCGCAGGATCCAAAATTCTAATTTTTAAAGAGTTTCATCTTCTTAAAACTCTTAAAATTCAGATTTTTCAAAAGTCATAATGAACTAGAACAAATCTGAAAAATAAGTCCAAAAAACTCTTATAATTTTCTGCACACTCATTCCTAGCCTTAGCCGAATTTCTCAAGCTTGCTCGGATCCATTGCTCGTCAATTTAAGCCCAATTCCCCACCGTCGATGCAAAATGCAATGTAGAAAAATAAATATGCAATGCATGGAGAAATATTTTTGGTGAGAATTAATTCTCAATTTTGTATAATATGAATGAAAAAAGAAAAATTAAAATTTAGGTGTCAACAGCTGCCCCTCTTTGAGTGGAGGCTCGCAGAGGTTTCGCTCAAAGACCAAATTGAACCTAAATTTTGACAATGCAAATGAAATGAATGATGTATTTTTTTTTTGCGGGACTTTCAATCATGATTTGATAAAGATGGAGATCAAGAACACGAGAGCAGGTCGATCGTGAACTGATAAAGAAAATGATCAAGAACACAAGAGCAGGTCAATTGTGAACTGATGAATATCTCATGAGAGCAGGTCAATTATGAGTTAGGTAAATATCTAGATCATGATCACGAGAGCAGGTCAATCATGATTTGATAAAGATGGAGATCAAAAATACGAGAGCAGGTCGATCGTGAACAGATGATCATCTCATGAGAGCAGGTCGATCATGAGTTGGATAAGAGCGAAATCACAACTAACATTTGGTAGAGCTGTCAATTTGAAAAGGATTTAGAAAATCTTACCTGGATTTTCTAAGTCATGGTCAAGAAATAGATAGGCTGACTGCACATACCTGCTTGTTCACTTGAAGTATAATCATGCGCATAAACAAAATCAATGCTAATGCGACATGCATTTCATAAAAATCACACTTCATCGAAGAAGGTGGATACTTGAATGATCGTATGTGCCATAACGGATTCGAGTACCTTGAAAATAATCAGTATTCATTCTCTTGAAAGGTTCAGGTTGAAGATATACTTACCTGAGGACTTGGAAGGTTGCTTGGTGGGCACTTGCTAGCAGGATATGTTCATTCAACAATCTCGGATAACTTTCGAGACCTTGGGAGGCAACTTGAACATCGGAAATGCATCTGCTCAGAAGATATCAGATATAACACATGCAAGCATTTATGCTGAAATCCATCAATTGGGTTCATGCAAAACTACTCAGCTGAGTTAGAAACATTCTATGTATGATGTAGTAACTCATAATGTGGATTATGCATAACGCTTTTGTCAAGTTTGCATTACCAATTCTATTTAGGGAGGTCATTATTTCATAAATGCATCGAATGTGATCTGAATGGGGACTTCAGTCCAAAAAGGCTTTTTCTCACTCTCGAGAAAAGCTATTTATCCTAGCTGCAGGATTCAAGAAAATCACTCAATCTTACCATCATCGTATTCGACAAGAGTTTGAGTAATCTCGCAATTGGTACAATCGAGCCGATCTGGAGGTCTTGATTAGGACTGTAATGTAGACTGGTTCAATGGTTTAGCAAAGAGGACTCTTCGTCGAGTCAAGGCCATTGAAAAGGAACTCTTTATTATCTGCTCTGGGTTTACAAGTCAAGAACCCTGCAAAAATGAGAAAGAAATAATCTTGATCGTACCTCTTCGAGCAATACTTAAAATCATTCAACTTTACATTAACTTAAGTGCCGTAATCTGAAGAGACTTTCAAGGGTTATAACGTAGGTTAGGATTGGGGAATGATTTCATTCCCCAATCCTAACCTACGTTATAACCCTTGAAAGTCTCTTCAGATTACGGCACTTAAGTTAATGTAAAGTTGAATGATTTTAAGTATTGCTCGAAGAGGTACGATCAAGATTATTTCTTTCTCATTTTTGCAGGGTTCTTGACTTGTAAACCCAGAGCAGATAATAAAGAGTTCCTTTTCAATGGCCTTGACTCGACGAAGAGTCCTCTTTGCTAAACCATTGAACCAGTCTACATTACAGTCCTAATCAAGACCTCCAGATCGGCTCGATTGTACCAATTGCGAGATTACTCAAACTCTTGTCGAATACGATGATGGTAAGATTGAGTGATTTTCTTGAATCCTGCAGCTAGGATAAATAGCTTTTCTCGAGAGTGAGAAAAAGCCTTTTTGGACTGAAGTCCCCATTCAGATCACATTCGATGCATTTATGAAATAATGACCTCCCTAAATAGAATTGGTAATGCAAACTTGACAAAAGCGTTATGCATAATCCACATTATGAGTTACTACATCATACATAGAATGTTTCTAACTCAGCTGAGTAGTTTTGCATGAACCCAATTGATGGATTTCAGCATAAATGCTTGCATGTGTTATATCTGATATCTTCTGAGCAGATGCATTTCCGATTTCAAGTTGCCTCCCAAGGTCTCGAAAGTTATCCGAGATTGTTGAATGAACATATCCTGCTAGCAAGTGCCCACCAAGCAACCTTCCAAGTCCTCAGGTAAGTATATCTTCAACCTGAACCTTTCAAGAGAATGAATACTGATTATTTTCAAGGTACTCGAATCCGTTATGGCACATACGATCATTCAAGTATCCACCTTCTTCGATGAAGTGTGATTTTTATGAAATGCATGTCGCATTAGCATTGATTTTGTTTATGCGCATGATTATACTTCAAGTGAACAAGCAGGTATGTGCAGTCAGCCTATCTATTTCTTGACCATGACTTAGAAAATCCAGGTAAGATTTTCTAAATCCTTTTCAAATTGACAGCTCTACCAAATGTTAGTTGTGATTTCGCTCTTATCCAACTCATGATCGACCTGCTCTCATGAGATGATCATCTGTTCACGATCGACCTGCTCTCGTATTTTTGATCTCCATCTTTATCAAATCATGATTGACCTGCTCTCGTGATCATGATCTAGATATTTACCTAACTCATAATTGACCTGCTCTCATGAGATATTCATCAGTTCACAATTGACCTGCTCTTGTGTTCTTGATCATTTTCTTTATCAGTTCACGATCGACCTGCTCTCGTGTTCTTGATCTCCATCTTTATCAAATCATGATTGAAAGTCCCGCAAAAAAAAATACATCATTCATTTCATTTGCATTGTCAAAATTTAGGTTCAATTTGGTCTTTGAGCGAAACCTCTGCGAGCCTCCACTCAAAGAGGGGCAGCTGTTGACACCTAAATTTTAATTTTTCTTTTTTCATTCATATTATACAAAATTGAGAATTAATTCTCACCAAAAATATTTCTCCATGCATTGCATATTTATTTTTTCTACATTGCATTTTGCATCGACGGTGGGGAATTGGGCTTAAATTGACGAGCAATGGATCCGAGCAAGCTTGAGAAATTCGGCTAAGGCTAGGAATGAGTGTGCAGAAAATTATAAGAGTTTTTTGGACTTATTTTTCAGATTTGTTCTAGTTCATTATGACTTTTGAAAAATCTGAATTTTAAGAGTTTTAAGAAGATGAAACTCTTTAAAAATTAGAATTTTGGATCCTGCGGTTGAAAGCTAATCCTATGCTCGGAGTCTAATCCTACGGTCATTAGAATTCACCTTGTGCCTATATAAGCTAACTTAAGCTTAGGGTTGAAGAGGCCACTCACCATTCATAACACACGGCCAGAGGGGAGATACGATGGAGGGCGAAAAAAAATTCTGCTCATAATTCTGGGCAAAGACGGAAGAAAAGGAGGCGATTTTCAGCAGCTAGCGAGGCAGGATTTGGCTATTGTTCAACTTGGTTTTCGACATGCTGTTCAAGCAAACTTGTGCGACTGTTAAGGGAGTAATTTAGCTGCTGTTCAGTGGTTTCTTGCTGCTGTTTCGGGCCCAAAACAGCCCTATTTTTTGGACGTTTTCACCTTATAATCAGTGCAGGTTTTCTCAGGATCACACAGACCGTTTCCTCATCGTTTTGCATAAAAAGCTTGCTGTTTGGGCGCCTGTTCTTGGACAAATTAGTGCTGAATTTAGCTTGAAAAAGGCTCGAATTTACTGCTGGAAAAAGGGCCCCGTGAGGATTCACTCTATGCAAAATTGAGCTTCCAAGGCACGTATTCTGCTCAAGTTTGCTTAGTGGCCAAGTATCGCTTCGGAATTCGAATTAGCGCAGGTGAATTGGAGCTCAAATTAGTGCTGCAAATTGAGCCTTGTTGAAGCTACAAAATCGTCTCTGCCGAGCCTCACGATCCGTGCAAGTCCTGAAGCCGATCGGTCGTAGAGTTCTCGCTTGGATTGCACGTTTCAGCTCAATTTTCAAATTAGGTAAACAATATTTTGAGATAAGGTAAAATTTCGATCTTTGGTTGATTGACTTTATATGGTCTCTTAATTTGGATTGTTTGATATTATCTACAAGCTTTTTGTTGCCCTAATTTGAGTTATTTCAATTCTGAGTATATCTTGTGAAAACATTGTGTTTATCCTCAGAATATTTTGCATCATTGGTTGCCTTAATTTGAATAATTTGAATCCGGATCATATCCTTTGAATATTCATATCATCTATGGATATAGATTGTTTGCATATCTCTTGTGGATAACGTGCATATTTTGAACATGTCTCATGGATATTATGTTTGTTTTTTTAGAATATTTGGTATATCTCATGATTCGATTTTTTTTTTAAGTTAGCTAGTCCAAGAGCATATCTTTAGATATTGTGGATACTCCTTGCTCTGAATCCTATCTTATGTTGGTCGAATTATCTTATCCGGTGACTCTCCGATGATCTTCTCTATGTTGTGGATGAGATTTGTCAAACCGAACTTTATCTAATCTTTGAGAATATTTGAATTGGATAATATCGGACTTGTTGCGGATAATCTTTTGCTTTGAATGCTTATCTTGTGAATTGGTTGAGATGTTTATCTGATGGTTACGTTATCTTATCTCTTGAGAATTTTCTAAGTTCACTTGCTTTGAGGATAAGATTTGATTGAACTAGATAAATTATCCAAATTTTTGAGAATTATCTGAATTAATTTCCAATCCTTAAAGATAATCTTCTCAAACTTAAATTGAATTTTGGATGAGGAAAGGCAAACCGCACTTTCGTATTTTTGGCCAACCCTCTCAAGGATTTTCGAAAATTCAAATTAAGCTTGTTCACTTTGCTTCTCGTATGGCCATGTTGTTAGTTTATGTTATTTTTGTTATAAATTTTGCACATTTATAAACAAATATGCCCATAATAAATGCTCTCATGTGTCTTGTCCCTTCGGAAAATAAATTGCATGCCTTAGCCACGATCTTGTGGAATAGGAAGGTAATTTAGTATAGAATTTCGTGTTCTGCCCTTTGGTAACAAGGGATGATGTTATTCTATACACTTATCCACATACTGGCTCGAATCTCCGAGACGTAGCGGATAAAATTCTGCTCTAGCCCAAATCTTTGGGAACGAGTGAATTTATCGAAAAAACTCGGAATTAAAGGGTATATTGTGGGCATTTTTTGTTTATTTTTGTTCAATCTTTGCATTTCATTTGTTTGTTTCATTAAATAAAAAACCCCAAAAAATAACTCTTATTTTTAATAGTTAATCGCGCCAAAAGTCTGTTTTTATGCCATAAATATTATCTAATATAAGTTAAGACTTTGAGAAATCATTTTCTTATATTAAATTGGATGATAACTCATTTTAAGGCATATTTTCATAATAGTTGTCATTTAATCCGAAAATACAAAAAAAAAATCATTTTTGCATATACATGGTCATTCATGTCATCTTCAAAGGAGAAGTCATTCAATTCACAATCATCAATGGAAAAGGATTTTTCATGAAATTTGGTACCGAAAGGGCATTAATTTTTCCAAATTAATGTAATCAAGTCTCCGGACTCATTTTCTCTGGTTCGCAGAAATAAATTAATTCTCCCGTTAATTTATTTAGGTTTCTAATCGACCTACAAAGAACGATTAGTGGCGGCTCCAATTGAATAAACTTTTGCTTGAAAAGAACCTAAGTTGCGATTCGGTAGGACTTGGGAGGGTCTGAATTAGGTTAGTCAATTAACCTAATAATCCGTTAGCCTTCATCGATTTTTTAGGTCGCGACAGCTTGGCGACTCCACTGGGGAACTCATTGAGGACTTAAGCCTAAATGTTTTTCATGTTGATTTTCCTTGATTGATGACATTTCCTCTCTTTTTGTGTTAATTGTTATGTTGGTTTTCTGACTTTCTAACCTTTGCTTTGGATCGTTGATAGTTGTGTCATATTGCAGTTTGATATCTTGTGTGCCAGAAATTCTTGTGCATGAATTCTTCATTTATTTGCACTACACCATTTTCAAAACCTTAGTAAACTTTAGGATGGTATCAAAATTGGGAATCTCCTTGGCCTCGATCACGAGGAATGGGTGACCCCGTTTTTGATCCCGAGCTTTGGTACTAAAGACTACCCGTCCTGGCTATAATCTCATAGCGTGGAATGGACCTTTGGCCTAAATGAACTCTTAAGGACTGAACATTGACCGATTTAAATTGGTACGGTTTGTCCCTAAGATCTCAAAATTTTATCAAAAAAAGGGGCACACACTTTGCACGCCTCATGTGCATGTTTGTGTGATTGTTGTAATGTCGACGGGTAGGCTTCTTCATATCTTTTTGGCAATTTACTTTTTTGTTTGGTCGATTCATGGCACTTAGGTTGGTCGTGGCTTGGTTTACTACTTCATGGCATGCAAGAACATTCGGACCATTTCAATGCCCAAGTCCGAACTGGGTGGATGGCTTGCTCAGCTCGATAGTGTTGCTCGAGAATATGTGAAACGTAGATTGGGGCTATTGGTGCATTTATTGGAGGTACGAATCCGTACTGGCCTCATTCAGGCGATTGCCCACTTCTGGTGCCCTGAGACATCGACTTTCATATTCGGTAAACACGAGCTTACCCCTACTTTGGAGGAATATAGCGTGCTCATTGGAAAATCCCTAGATTCAGAGCCTATTGGTCCCTACATTGGTACAAATCCTCAACTCTTGCTTGCTGAATTTTTGAAAATAGAAGTAGCCGAAGCTCGAAAAGTTTTGAAATCTAGTTACGAGAATTGCCCTTTCTCGTTTTTGACTGAATGTTTTAATCGAGCTACTTCATTGCAAAAGGGTAAAATTTTCCTGCTTGCTTTCTTTGGATTAGTGGTCTTTCCACATTGCAAAAATTCTATTAATCCAGAGATAGTTCACTTGGTTCAGCAAGTTTGTGAAGAGAAAAATTTCGTCAACACAACGTTGGCAGAAACTTTTATTTCCCTGAACAAGTATAAGCGAGATAAATCTGGAACTTTCAAAGCTCCGGCTGAACTTTTGCAAATATGGTTCCTTTCCCATATCAAAGGATGTCAAAACCTTGTAACAGTTCAAAAGCTCAGGAATTTTTCTCCCCCAATCATGGTTTTTAAAGAAAAACAGAATGAAATTCCAGATTACCATTTTTCTGAGTGGATAGGATTGTTAGAGGATCCGGATCCTAGGGGTTTCCAATGGCAAGCTAAGTGGTTCGAAGTGAAAACGGCTCGACTGACAAGTAGCGGAATGAAACCAATCCCTTTACTTGGGTTCACCGGGGCCACTGAATATCATCCGCTTCGGGTCACACGTCAGTACAAAGTTGTTCAGACCTTGCCACCACCTCTTGAGGCCGAGTGTGTTCGGCTTGACTTCACCAACAAGATCCCCGACCATGAGCATGCGGTTATTACTGTTCGTACTTTATGGGATTTTTGCAGACCAACAAAGCTTAAGCTACCGAGGAAGGATTTGCTCGGTGATGAAAAGATGTATCATGCCACCCCTCAATACATCAAGAAGCATTCAATTCCTGAAGCTCTACGACCAATAATCCCAGAAGTGCGGCCTACGGCTACTCTCCATGCTCAGGTAGAAGACCTCCAGCGAGAATTGGAAAAAGAAAAAAGGAAGGCAGCAGAGGCAATTCGGGCATTGAAGCGGATGAAGAGTGGGAATGCTCCCTTGAAGTAGTAGACCAAGTCGAGTCAAGTCGTGTCTTTACTTTCATAGTTTGATTAAGGATTTTCATGTCGTATATTTAATCTCGTACTTAGAGCTGTTAGTTGGATGGTTTTCACATCAATTTCGTCAGTTTCCGTTGGTTCTGATTTACCTCACTGTGTTGCCTGATTTTTTACAAAATGTCACGATCAAGATTTGCACCTTCGCTCTTGACGAAAGTCATAGGTAACACAATGACCTTGAACATATAAAAAATCCAAAGGTAGCGGACTTTGTTTGATTGAGACGAAGAGGTGCCAAACTCACGTTTTTCTGAACACAAGGATACAGCTGTGCTGTCTCGATGGGCCAACCATCATTAGTTCAGACATTTTTCTGACCCACTTCGCGTCCGAATTAGAATAACTGGCCTTCATAAGAAATATCCGGAAGATCCTAATCTATCTTGAAAAAAATTTTGGGACACATCCGATGTGTTTTCCGTTTATGAGGGAATTAATGGTCAAGGAAAAGGCAGTCTGGAACTTCTCAATTTTCTGGCCTCACTCTCACCTTGCCATTTTCTAATAGTAAACGTGCTTTTTTGAAGGAGATCAAAACATGAAAGTTCAATATTGAGATTTGAACTAGCAATCCACAAATTTTTGGATCTTAATTCTCATTTTTAATGGCCCTTTCGTTCATCAAGCGGAAACCGGACGAGTCAGTTTTCTGGATAAATTTTCTGGAAAGATGCATTAAACTGTACTGATCTGGACGTTTTTTGCAAGAACTCAAAACACGAAAGTTGTTCATAATCCTCTCAACCATCTCTCCATAAATTTTGACATTATTTGATTGCTCCATGATTTTCCACGAATTTTTCTCCCAAAATCC
>JAGVVM010004610.1:0-13768 GCA_019149425.1 Psidium friedrichsthalianum | reverse complement strand
TTGGCCCTCCTTCCCTCCTTCCGCCTCTTTCCCCCCATTCCCCCCCCCCTAACCCTGCCCTTCTTTTCTCTCCTTCTCCTCTACCTTTCCTTCTCTAAGAAAAGTTGTTCGAGACTTATAGAAGTATACGTGAGGTTGAACCAGAATGTGTAATTTGGGGCAAGATCTAGAAGCTTCTAGGGTTCGTGGTTAGTAGCAGGGGCATTGAAGTCGATCTTGCTAAGATTAAAACCATACGGGACATCAATACCCTAACCCCAGTAAAGAAAGTGAGAAACCTACTGGGGCGGTTAAACTACATTGCCAGATTTATATCCTAGCTTTCTAATGTGACAAAACCGTTCTTCAAGCTCCTCAAGAAGGGTGCCAAGGTCATCTGGGATTAAGAATGCCATCAGGCATTTGAGAAGATCAAAGAGTATTTGATCTTGCCTCGTATTGGTACCACTAACCCCGAGAATTCCCCTGACTCTGTACTTGACGATCTATTAGGAATCATTAGGAGCCCTACTTAATTAGACGAAATCGGAAGATGGGAAAGAGCGAGCAGTTTATTACCTAAGCAAGAAATTCATGCAGTCAGAAGCTAATTACCCGATGGTTGAAAGGACATGCGTCGCATTGATCTAGTACTCCACAAGTTGAGACAGTACACCCTCCACCACCATATCTAGCTGGTAACAGAATGCGACCCAATTAAGTACTTGGTAGAGAAACCCGTCTTATTGGGAAAGCTGGCTAAGTGGCAAGTACTGTTATCAGAATTTGACATAAGGAGTTCACTTCAGAAGTCAGCAAGGGGCGGGCCATAGCCGACATATTGGCAGAAATTCATAGGGGTTTGCAATCCCTAAGGAGGAGGAGGCCGAAGATTGAATCCTCGCATTATCTGGTGATAAGTAGACCATGTATTTTGATGGTGCCGTTAATTTGGCCGGATTTGGAACTTCAGCAGTACTGATATCCCCACACGGCCTACATTATCCGGTTTTCGCGAAGTTGGTATTTCCATGTACCATAATATATCAGAATATGAAGCCTTTATTCTAGGCCTACATTTAGCCATCACCACGAAGATGCGAAGGTTACAGGTTTATAGGGACTCCATGCTAATTATTCTCCAAACTCAGGAGAATAGAGAACAAGGGATTCTAAACTCATCCTCTATCATTAGTTCCTAGAGGAGTTAACCGATAATTTCGATGAAATTTCGTTCGAATATCTGCCAAGAACCCAGAATCATTTGCAGATGCGTTAGCCACTCTATCTTCATTGTTGCAAGTAGAGGACGGGCTCGACATCAAGCCTTTAAAAATCAATATCATGGATCAGGCAGCCTACTGCATGGTGGTGGAAGGTGAATTCGATGGCGAGCCCTGATATCACGACATTAAGAATTATCTTTCGAAAGGAGAATTCACTCTAGGGAGTCAGATTGGGATAGAAAGTACATGGCGAAGATAGCTACCAAATTCTTCCTGAGCGGGCAAACTCTCTATAAAAGGTCCATCAATTCAGTCCTATTGAGATGTGTAGACGCTGAAAAAGCAAACATGCTCATGAAGGAGATCCATGAGGGATATGCGGTCCTCATATGAACAGTCACCTCTCGTAAAAAAATCATGCTGTTACATTGCACCAGATGTCGGAGGCTTGGCCATTAGTCATATGGGGGATAGACATAATCGGCCCCATTCACCCTAGCACTTCCAATGGGCACCGCTTCATCCTGATGGCGATCGACTATTTTACAGAGTAAATCAAAGCAAACTCATATGCGAATGTCACAGCAAAGAATGTGACCAAGTTCAATCAGAAGGGATATCATCTCCCGATATGGGGCCCCTCAAGCGATAATCACAGACAATTGCTCCAATTTGAACAATAAGATAGTGATGGTCTGCTAGAAGCTTTCAACATTCGACATCTTAATTCGTCTCCCCGCCGCCCACAAATGAATGGAGCTGTAGAGGCAGCAAACAAGAACCTCAAGAAAATCCTAGCGAAAATTGCAGAGAATTATAGAGACTGGCATGAGAGACTGTCGTACGTATTGATGGCATATCGACTTCAATACGGACCTCGACTGGGGCAACCCCATATTCCCTAGTTTACGGTATAAAGGCAGTTCTACCGGTGGAAGTTGAAATCCCCTCTCTGAGGATCTTGTCCCAAGTCAAACTCTCTAAAGCTGAGTGGGCGCAGCAAAGATATGAACAGTTGAACCTGATCGACGAAAAGCGTCTGAGGGCAATATGTCACGGTCAAAGCTACTAGAGAAGAGTTACTAAAGCGTTCAATAAAAAAGTTAGGCCTAGAAATTTTGAAGTAGAAGATCTAGTAGTGAAGAAAACACTTTCAAATGTTTCTCATCCCGGTGGCAAGTTCACCCCAAATTATGAGGGTCCTTATGTTGTCAAAAAGGTCATTCCTAGGGGAGCCTTGAGTCTTCTAAACATGGATGGAAAGAGTTAAGATATCCTATAAATGCGGATGCAGTCAAGCAGTATCATCCTTAAATGAAAGCAGGAGCTAATTTGGCTACCTTTTGGACAATCTGAGTCACTTTAAGACTACTACATGCATTTCATGCATTCATGCATACACGCATTTGTTTCATGTGATCTTAGGTTTAGGGAAAGCTCCCGAATCAACCAGCCACCCCAGTCACTATTGAAGTCCCACTGATGCGGATTTACTGGAACAGGTGAAATGTATTCGTTCCAATGATATCCCATATATGGCACTTTCCTTAGGTGAATCCATATCTTCGATAGGAAACCAGCGATGATTCAATGAGCTGCAGCCAAGTCGGAGAGGTATTATCCTGATCCCCTCGGATTATGAAAGTAATTTTCGACGTCTTCTTGATTTCCTCAAGGACATGACCACGTTAAGGTAGAGCGCCTATCAAACTTTCATAGGTAAGTGATCTGTCCTCCCCAATTTTAGAGCAAAATGCTCAGCATTCTTTTCACTAATATGCATGTCCAAAAGAGAGCAGGAGCTCATATGAACATGGTTGACACATGCATTATGCGTCTCAAAAGTCCTCAATGGGGACTAAGCTTTGGAGAAAATGAAATGAGGTTTCTCAAAATGGGTTTATAATCCTTTTAAGGGGATACCTTCTCAAAGAGGACAAATGAATCTTACCAAAATTCGTATACACACGCAGAGGCGAGCAGAGCGAAACTAAGGGTAAAAACTTGGCCTACAGACATAAGGATTATTTGCAGTGATTACATGGATTGAAAGGACGAGAGGCATTCATTTCTCTTCCCTAAACACCATAGGTGACCATTGACAACTCCCTTGAACAGCGGTTTCATTCTTTATTCATGTCAAGAACCACCCCACATTGGGCCAAACGGTGCTAGTCCCAGCAATAGCTCTAGGTAAATGGTTAGAAATTTTGTTACTCGGACTAACATCGATCTTCAAGTGTTTCTTTGCATTTAAGCTCATGCGATGATTCAAGTGCCTTAGGAAGACGGAAAGCATTCGTTTTTCTATCCTATGCATTTTCATTCCTTGCACGGCCAATTAAGCTTATATATTCATTTCTTAAAACCCCGTTAGTGATCATTGTTCATTCTTGAGACGAAGATACGTCACCCAAGGAGAAAGGACTTCGAGAAACTTGACATACACAGTTTCCTTGGATCTTCAAGTGTGCTAAATTTTTGTCAGGCATATGCATTTGACAAAATCTTTGAAAATCCTTTCTTTAAAAAAAATCTGGGCATAAAAACCAAAGTACCAATCTAAAGCAAGGTCGATACCATTCAAATCATTATCTGTTTTCAATGCTTCGGGACTTTACACGTACATTTCGTAGACTCAACAAAAAATGTCTACATGTTATCTCCCTTATAAACCCCCAATGGGATCTAGTTGCAAAAGAAAATTCTCCAAAGGAGTCCTTAGGCAAAATGTACTCAGCTGGAGTTTATACTATTATCGAGCAATGACCGTGTCAGTAGAAATCCATTCCATCCTCATACAACGATGGCATTTCTTAAAGGCAACTTCAGAAGACCGAAGACTGGTGGTGAATTTGCAATGATCACCAATGCCAAACCATCCTCATATAGTTCCTAGGCCAAAATAAGCCTTTTTCTCCCTTAATCCCCAATCCTAACCTACATTACAACCCGAAAAAATCTTTTCAGATTAGGGTGCTTGAGTTAACATAGAGTTAAATGATTTTAAGTTTCGCTCGAAGAAGTACGAACAAGATTATTTCGCTCTCATTTTTGCAGGATTCTTGACTTGTAAACCCGAAACAGATAATGAAGATCAATTATTTGTTGACCTCGACTCATTTATGGGTCTCTCTTAGCAACCTTCGACCAAGCCCAACATTACGGTTCTGTTAAAAGACCTTCCTGATCAATCGGAATGTATACTATGCGAATAGTTTCGAAATCCTAGATGTCAGGTTCTGTGAGATTAATTCGAATGGATTCACTAATGTCTTTCTCCATGAGCGGAAATTCAAAACAAATTCGTGGGAATTGTAAAAAGTTTTCTTTGATGAGAGTACTCCAATTGACGGTTAACCAAACCCTTTTGGCGATTTCATATCACTTGATCCAAAATCTACCCCTAATGGATTTTGATCACCAGTGCCATGCGCAAGATGTTTTGGATGACCTCTTGCATCACAGTTGCATTTATTAAGATTTTGCATGACTCCTTGATAATCATCGTAGGGGCATGATTCGTCTCAAAAATAGAAATATTCGAGATATTTTGATCTCTGCCTCTTTGGCTTATTCCTAAACGACAGAAGAATATAAGCCAGGTTTGAGCTCTTGCAGGATTTCTGACCTCCCTCAAGTCCTAGGATGGCACCAAAGTCAACCTTTCAACATACCCCTTCTGTCTACCCAAAAGTGATACGTAGGTAATCCGTGGTGACTTCTAACACAAAATGATCCATTCCCGAGCCCTGAGTTGCAAGCACCATATAGACGAGCCCTTTTAATAGGATATGCTGTCTCTGGAACCCTTCCATTGGAAATCCCAATATGAAATGATCCATTCTTGAGCCCTGAGTTGCAGGCACCATATAGACGAGACCTTTTAGTAGGATATGCCGTCTCTATAGCCCTTCCACTGGAAACCCCAATACGGAACAGTCCATTTTCAAGTCTTGAGTTGCAGGCATCACATAGACGACCCCTTTCAGCAGGATATGCCGTCTCTGGAAACCTCGATACGAAATAGTCCACCTTCACGTCCTGAGTTACAGGCAAAGTGCAGACGAATCCTTAAGTAGGATAGATCGTCATTAGGATCCTTTAACTAGGAATTCTATTACGGTACGACCCAGCATACGAGTCAAAATGTAGGTGAATCCTTTAAATAGGATAGATCGCCACTAGAGTCCCTTCATTAGGGACTCTACCATGGGTTGACCTACCATACGGGTCAAAGCTTAACGTCCCCGGAGTATCCTAGAATGAATCTTTGGGTCCCTATTCAAATAGCATTCATATTAGGCAACAGCCATACGACGAGCAGGTAAGTGCCAGGTAAGCTCTCCTCTCTATCTCTCCCTTACTTCATAAGAGCCTCCTCAAGCTCGGTCTAAATCAGAAGTTACACAAAGAGGTATTAGAGATCAAATATCACAACTCTTTTTATTTCGCTGGGTTGAGTCGATTAGGATTCAGGTGTCATCTTGTCTTTGAAATGACCCTCTACCAAGCTTCCTTTCAAGAAGAGCAGCTGTTGACACTTGATTTTTAATCACCTTTTCTCTTTAAAAAATTAATAGAAAATCTATAAAAATTCCCAAAATTATAAAATCAACTTTGGAAGCCTTGGCCAAGTCTAAGGAACAAATTAAACAAAAAGTGATTTTTTTTATTTTTTCATATTTTGTAATATTTTTCGAAAAATACAAAAATACTTGAAAATTAGGGAATAATAACATTTGAGGCCACAAAAGTACACCAAAAATAGTCAATATTTTTCTTTTAAATCTTTTTTCATGTTGGTCATCACAAAGTCGAAAAATACAATCCGGAGTCCTGTGTTCCTTCATGAGCATAATCTCGAATTGAGCTTAAAAAATCCAATTTGAGTCATTTTATTTTCATTTTCCCTTTTAGGAGTTGTGACATTGTCCTCTAATAGTTCAAATTTTCATATTAGCCCAATTATGCCCAGAATGACTCAATTTTACAAAAGGACCTTAGTTGAATTTTGCATTTTTCAGCGGCAAAAAATGAGTTTTAAATCTGACAAGCGATTGAACTAGACATGAGGGAAATTTCGATTAAGTATAGGGAGGTGTGTCGAAAATGTGTGGAGATTTAGACTTAAAGAAATATTTCTCTAGGACTAAATTGTAAATACTTAAAATCTTAGGGACTAGAGTGCAAATACCAAACATTTGATGGATAATTTTGTAAATAACTAAAAGAAGAGTTAGTAGATAAAATTAGAATAGAGAAGGAAGATGGAGAAGAAAAGATAGAGAGAAGGGAAATGGAGAAACGGAGATGGAGAAGAATAGATGGAGAAAATAAGATGGGAATAGAGAAGGAAGGATGGAGATGAAGAAGAGTTAGTGGAGAAATTAGAATGGGAAATAGATGAGTGGGCTATAAAAGGAGGAAGAAGGGAGTTTGAAAGGGAGATTTTTAGAGAGAAAATTTTGGATGTTTGAGAGAGTTTTGGGAAATTGAAGAAAAATTAGGGGGGAAGAAAAAATCAAAAAGAGAGAGAATTCTTTCCAAAAGAGAATCTTGAAGATGGTGAGGTTTTAAAATTAGGTCTGGTATCTCGTAGAGGTTGAAACATCAAAGTGAGAGAGCAGTTCATTCATCCACCCTAGACGCTTTATCTTTGATGAGCCAACCTGGAACCTTTAATCTTTATTTCTAGGCCAGTTGGTGATCACCTCCCTACACTGGGGTAATGCATATGATTTATCACTAAAGAGAAACTATGAATGTAACAATCTTTCGTGCTAGGCTAAGATAAAGATTCTTGGGGTTTAACAAAACCCAAGGCGCATGATCTACTTTTTGAAAAAACAGTTAAATACTTCAAAACTAGCTATGAAAAAATTAATAATAATGTCAAAAGGCCCAATAGAGAGCTAAACAAACGCAAAAGTGTTGATAAAAGCAAGGGCAAAGCCCTAATAAAATAGAAATTAAAAAGCCATGGTACCTATGGTTGTGAGAGGAAATCGTTCAAAAGGGAAGATCTATCAACAATGTGTTGTAACAAAAACAAAAGGATGTCTATAGCTTAATTGAAAATTTAAAGTATCTAGAAAAACTTTTGAGGTTCAAAAGTATAGAGTATATCTCTAGCAGATATCTATATGACAGTTAGTGATGATGTTAAAGGTGATCACCAACCTATCATACCTCTCATTTTCGAAATAGGCCCTTTTCGAGCATACCCCTCAAAACTAATGTTACAACCTATCTCAATAAGCCTCTCCTTGAAAATTGAACGTGTTCAATTAATAAAGGGGATTTCACACAAGAAGCTACTACTCAAGGAGTAAGTACATTTGGTCTTATCTGATCTTTAGGATTCTTGACTTGTAGACCTGAAGAAGTACTTTAAAATATTGATTTTTTTCTAAACCTCAAAATACCTACCTATTGCGTAAGCCTTTAACCAAGCCTACATTACGTCTCTTTAAAGACCTTCTCTGATCAATCAGAGTGTATATAGTGCAAATAGTCCCGAAGTTCTTTGACATAGGTTTCGAGTGATAGTTTGAGTGTTTTCAGAAATCTTTTCCAGTAAGGAAAGCAAAACCTCTCAGAAATTGATATTGTGAGAAGTTCTCGCTGATAAGTATACTCCAGTTGATATAACTGATCGAACTCATTTGGTGATTTTAGATTTATTGATTCAAAATTATCCTCGCATGAAGATTTTGATCATACATGTATGTTGCAAGATGTCTTGGGTAACTATCTTGTACCACATCACATTTATTGAAACAAGTTATATGACTCGTAGGAGCATGACTCATTTTGAAACTTGAAATATTCGAAATATTGAAAATCTTCTAAACTTGCCACTCATCAGTATAACAATTCGGGTTTGAGCTTCTTTAGGTTTTTGTTTAACTCAGACCTCAGAATGGCACCCCCTTTTGTGAAATAAATCGGGTTCGAGATTTTACAATATCCAAATCTTCTCAGACTCTAAGATGGCACCTGAAAGAGAAGGTGATGTCTATGTAATCATCCACAAAGTGCTTCCTATAAGCACTCCTTCGGTAGAATCCCGTATCGAGTGAACTGTTTCCAAAGTTTTCTTCTACAGGCATTCCCTCGGTAGAGCCCCATCGGGTGAACCGTTTTCAAAAGTCCTTCTTACATGCATAAAAATCCTTCCTACAGGTACAAAGTCCTTCCTACAGGCATTCTTTGGTAATCCCACATCGGATGAACCGCTTCCAAAGTCTTTCTTATAGGCATTCTTTTGGTAGATCCCACATCGGATGAACCGTTCGCAAAAGTCCTTCTTACAGGCACAAAGTCCTTTCTACGTGTACTAAGTTCTTTCTACAGGCACCAAATCCTTTCTATAGGCATAAAGTCTTTTCACAAGCACAAAGTCCTTCTTACAAGTATTTCTTCGATAAAACCTACATCAAGTAAACTGCTTAGTAGAATCCTTTTATTAAGAATTTGCCACGGGGTGTGACCTACCGTACGGGTCAAATCTCAATCAATTTAATAGTAGAATCCTTTCACTAAGAATCTGCTATTGGGTGACCTACCATACAAGTCCAAATTCAATCACCTTCAGGTTTTCTTATAACGAATGCTTAAGTTCCTAATCCATTATCAACAGATCAGCCAACAACAACCACATGGCAACCAGGTAAGCCTTAGGTAAATCTCTTGACTCTCCATCTCTCTCTCTCTCCTCTCTCCTCTCTCTCTCTCCCCCCTCCATATCAAAATGAGCAGAAGGAACTTGGACTGAAGCTTTCATATAAGGAACTAGAGTTGGATGTCACGACTTTTGTTTTCTCCAGTAGAGTCCACTAGATCTCAAGAGTCATCTTGTTTTTGAGAGTGATCTCTCACGAGACCCCTCTCAAAGAGGGGTAGCTATTGACACTTGATTTTTTATCTTTTTTTATTTTTAAAATTTTTAAAAAATTAATTAAAATTGAAAAATCAATTTTGCGTACCTTAGCCAAGCTAGGAAACCAATCTTGACCAAAAAATAAATTTTCATATTTTCTATATTTCTCGCATTTTATTTTCAAAAATTCATAGAAAATAAAAATATGAGAAAATTACAAAATCAACTGTGAAAGTCTTGGCCAAGCCTAAGGAACCATTTTTGAAGAATTTTTTTTTTTTCAGTTTTTTGCTTTTTTAATATTTTTCAGAAAATAGAAAAACGCTTGAAAATTTAATAAAAAAATAGCATTTGAGGCCGAAAATTTTGAAACAAGAGTCAGTATTTTTGTTTTACTTTTATCTTCATTTTGGCAAAAGAAAATTCAAAAAAATTAATCTGGATGTGGGGTCTACTTCGTTAATCACATTTTCATATTAATTGCAAAAAAAAAAATTCTAGAAATTTCATTTTAGCTCTGTAATTTCTTTTTTGTATTTCTGGAGTCGTGTCATCCTCCTCTATTTTTCAAAAATTACAATCTAATCAAAATTTCATGGAATTATCAAATTTCGTGAAAAAGGACCAAAATGCAATTTGGATTTTGGCAAATTAGTCCGTAAAAACACTTGAAATATATTAAAAATTTTCTAGGGACTAAATAAAAAATCAGGGTACATCATCCCTTAGTTTTTGGCTTTTTGAATCTATTGGTGGCATTAGTTTTTACAAAAAAGGTCATTAAGAGTTGGCTTTTGCAAAATGGTCCTTTGGGTCAATCTTTAATTAAGGGATTTTCACCATTTGAAATTAAATAAACCCCTAATCTTGGTCCATGGATGTTATTCATGTCATAGAATCTAATTTTCAAGTCAATTTGATGTTTCATGGACATTCGGGGGCTAATTCGAAAGAAATCTGAATCGTGGGCACAAATCAGGTTGAGTTGACACGACCCGATCAACCCAGATGATCCTCCCCAATTCACAGATGAATCTGGGAATGACATCTGAGGCGTAAAATAGTTTTGGGGGGGGAGTTTTTGGTGTAGATGCTTGAGATATAAAGGGGCTAATTCTTGCTAAAAAAAGGGAGGGGGGGTTACAAGACACAAACAGGCAACGAGTATTTAGAGCGGAGAGAGGGTAAAGGAGAAGAAGAAGAGATTTTGAGGGGGAGTTCATCGTCGCCACTAGAGAAAACACTGAAGCTTCAAGGTAGAGTCGAGACAACCAGGCCACGCTAAACTTTCTCAGTTATCACCGAAGCTTCGCATGACCTCAGAAGCCTTTGAACTCGGTGGCACGCCATTCCCGTCACAAAACCGGGTAAGCTCCATTGTTGACTGTTGAAGCTCCTTCCATGGCAAAACGTGATCCAAGTACTCTCAGCTTGCATGATTCTTCATTCATTGTGTTCCTGCATTCATCTGATACCGATCCGTGTCATTTTTGTTGCATTTTCGTTGCGTAAACCTCTTGCTTGCCACCTCGGCCTCTAACTTGCCAGGTGAGCTTCATAGCTCATACTAGACACTCTCATGCTACGCTGATGACCAGGTAAGTTTTCAAGAACTCCTGTGATGCTGACTGATTAGTTTTATTGTTGTTTTAGGTGTAGAAATCGTGAGGCAGTGATTCGTCAGTGTCGGCGACCCGAAAAAATTTCAATCAGGTTAACGGATTCCAGGTTAATTAAATTGACTAAACTAATACGGACTCTCCCAAGCCCTACTAAACATCGTACTTGTGGTTTTGGTTTCAAATATTTTATGAATTTGGAATTCGGCCCTACATATTTTTGGTAGGACTCGATTAGAACCTAAATAAAATTAGTAGGAAACTAAATTACTTCTACGAACCAGATTGATGGTTGGGGGACTTGGTACACTAGTTAATTAAACTAATGCCCTATCGGTACCCTTAATTTTTGAATATTCTAATTTTGGCAACTCAAGTTGGTTTATTCCTAAGGTTCTAGTGAGGTGTTCTCTCCTTTTTTTTAAATTTTTTTTTTTCATTTTAGAAGAAATATCTGGATCGTAATGGGTGGATGTATAAGCAGCAACGGTGAATTACTAATATAGACACGCGAATGTTAGCATGCGAATGCAGCAGGTAATCATGCACATGCGAGCATAGATATAACAAATATGAACATGCAAACATGAAACGATACTTTCCATGCAAAACGTCTACACGTAATCGGTAATATAACAATGTGATACTCCAACATACAGCATACGAACGCATACTGAGGATGCGACATACGAATCGACATACGGATGCACATACATACGATAGACGATGTCTATATTTAGGTGTATAATCGTATACTCGGGCTAGAAGCGAATGTGAATACATAGTACTATGATTATGTGGTGGATACGAAGACTACGAATACAAAACCAAAAAAAAAAAACATGCGGATTCGAAACGACGAATATGATATGCGATCCGGTTGCATGCGAATACGATATAGCTAATAGCGTCACATACGTACATGTGACATACGTGATGTGCATGCGATACATGGACTGCGTACGTAACATGTGTCACGACATCGGACGCGACAAAATGAATACATCATCAAATAGGGATTGGCTGTCGAAATGGGCGCCGTTTTTTTTTTTTATTTCCTAATTTATTGGGCTTTTTCCAATTCTTGAATTTTTCAGACAATTTACCTATATGGAAAAAATCATCATTTTTGAAAGATCAGGAGAAAATCATCAGAAATAGGATTAGGCCTCCGAAATGGCCCATTTCCTAATTTTTTGGGATTTTTCTGCATTTACTGAATTTTCAGACCATTTGCGCTATAAAGGGGGCAGTCGGAATCATCATTTTGTGAAAAGATCACGAAGAAAATCACAAAATAGGATTGGCTAGTCCGATGGCTCTTTCCTAACTTTGGGATTTTTCTAAATCCTTTGGAATTTTTCAAAATAATTTTGCTTATAATGGGACAAATTCTCTTTTGAACAGATCAGGGAAAGGAAAATCATCAAATAGCATTGGCCCAGTCGAAATGACCCTTTCCACAAAAATAATTTTTGGATTTTTTTCTTTTTTGAATTTTGTTTTTGGATGAAATATGCGTTGAATCGATGACAATGAAACACATACGTATTACCAAACCATCACAGAATACATGAGATCTTTACACCCACCAGTAAAGCGGCAGAGCCAACGTGACCTTGTGGTTCTGATCGAAATACAGGAAATCATAATACGAATACGTATTCGGCGTGACAAAGTATGCATTGAGCTATACTATAATGAAATGCACATTAATAATATTGTTTTTGTTTTTCGAATTAAATGGAGCATGACGATGCAAATACTTTTTTGAATATCAGCGGATATTAGTGGTGCGATAATAAGACAGCAGTATATGAACGATAGTATTAAACAATTCGTGAAGCTAAAAGAAGAGTGAGCTAACGACTTCTGTGCAATTTTACTACATCTATAGTTGCTCGGCCTACTCATCTGGGTATGGGAATAAGGTATAAACTGCAGAAAGTAGAGTACATAGAGTAGTAAACTAAAGAAACCTCTAATGGGTGGCTCAACCTTTCCATTTTGTGATTGATGTGCTCAAAAATTGAAATTGTCGAAGTAAAGGCAGTAAAATAAAGACACCTCCAAACGTGGCTCGGCCTTTCCCATTTTATGCTTTGTGATGGTGCAGACATTAAATTGCAAAAGTAGGCAATAACTAAAAAACCTCCATGAGTGCTCTGCCTTGGGCTCGGCTTAGGCCATTCTTAGGGTTGGACGTATATCATCTAATTGGGAGAAAGTAAGGGGTATAAATAAAGAACCTCCAATGGGTGGCTCGGCTTGGCGCGGCCTACCCATTCTGCTGGTTTGTATGCAGAAATTCAATGTCAGAAAGTAAAAGGCAATCAATAAAGAACCCCGGGCAACGGGTTGCTCGGCCTTGGCTCGACACTACGCATGTCTGGGTTAACGGTGCAAAAATTAAATTGCAGAAAGTAAGTCGGTAAATAAAGAGCCTCTAACGGGGGTTCAACTGTTTTTTTTTCCCATTCTAGGTTTTATGGTGCAGAAATTAATTACAGAACTAAGGCAGTACGATAAAGACCTCCATGGGTGGTTCGACTTCCAATTTGGATTTGATGGTGCGGCAGAATTTAATTGCAGAAAATGAGTACAAGATAATTTTACACCCAAGTTGGGGCAAAGCCTACCGTGGTCTGAGATCGATTTCCTTTCAACGATAAATGCGAAATTGCAGTAATATGATATGTAGAGTACTAAAGACATATTAATCAGAATGTGGATACGAAGACATGCAATACTGACATAATATCGAAATTTAAATCATGCCATTTAGGTATAAAATTCTTGAGATTTTAATGATTAGGATCGCTACCTGATTTGACGGACTTGATTGCCATTCGGATCTGCGCATCACTTGTGGATCAGATCACAGCTCGACGACGGGATTAACTCGTGCCTTTGTTGATCGGTAGGGGAATTGTAATGGTACGGCCTACCTTAAACTCTCGCCATCTTCATAGATTCTCTTTTGTAAAATTCCCTATCTTTTTTTGATTTTTTCTTTCTCTTCTATTTTTCCTTCAATCTCCAAAACCTCTCAGTAGGGG
>JAGVVM010004609.1:0-11148 GCA_019149425.1 Psidium friedrichsthalianum | reverse complement strand
TTCATTTTTTAACACTTTCTAAAAATTTCTATTATTATTATTATTATTATTATTATTATTATTATTTACAATATTTTATTTTTTTATGATTTTTTATGATTTTTATGAATTTTCACTTTTTTGGGATTTTTTTATTATTTATTTATTACGTATTTTAATTTTAATTAATTAATTTTTTTTAATATTCCGGACCGGGTCGGGTCAACCCGGCCCATGACCCGAAGGCCCAAACCTAAACCCTAGATTAAACGACGCAGTTTTAGCCCTTTATTGATTTTCTATTTTTTATTATTTTTATCTAATTTCCTAAATTTTATTATCTTTTTGTTTATTATTATTATTATTTATCTCTTTTATTGGTTATACGGACCGGGTCAAGGGTCCCGGCCCAAGACCAGGCCCAGCCCGAAGGCCCAGACAACCTAAAACGACGTAGTTTCAGTCTGTTATTTTGAATTTTCGAATATTTTTACACTTTTCTTCTTATTTTCTATTTTTCCCGCTCCTTTTCAATCCTACGGCCGTAATTCGCCCACGTGGCGTCGATCTGACCACTCGTTCACCACGATGATCCTACGGCCTAGATTAACCTGAAGATCAGATCTCGTCCGTCTAAGCTTCCGTACCCGATCTACGGCCAAGATTAATCCTATGGCTGAATCCTAGCCGTCCATCATTAACGCCAACATCTACGGCTCATATCTAAACCCTAGACTCAATCTCTACAGTCTATTATTTCCTTATTTTCCGAAATGATTATAAAATCCTAATTAAAATTTTTATTCTCCGAAATCCTAAGATGTTGACACGTGGCTCACTATAAACTGTCGGATTTGATTCTGTTATTTGGCCCAGGCGGTTATAACCTCTAAACTAACGAATATTCCACGTCAGCTTTTGACCAAGTCAACTGCTGACGTGTCATCTGAGGTGGGTTGCCACGTGAGCGCCACGTCGGCTTTTGACCAGGTCAACTGCTGACATGGACATCATCTTCTTCCTCAGAACAACGACTCGACGGACGGCCGGGGCTCACCGGCGGCGATCTAACGGTAAGCCCTACTCCGATTAACCTGATTCTGGCGCTAATTGCTTCCCAATCAATTCTAAATCAACATATCCAAACTTGAACGAGATCTAACGGCTAAATCCAGATAATCGAAGCTTGAACAGAAACAACAATGGCGGATCTAATCCAGCAACACCGAGCATGACAACGCGATTCAATCAACAGGAAGCTTTAGTAGGAGTTCAAGGCACTTACCTGGCGCTCCGATCAAGCCCTAGGTCGCCAGGTTGAGCTAGCGAAGTCGCGCAGGGCTAGGCTAAGGTTGGAGACTCGATTCAAGGTTTATGGTCGATGCCAATGCAAAACAGAGGTGCAGACATGGTCAGGAACACTCAAGAACAAAAACGCACAAGAAAGATCGGAGAATAAAGGCCAAACATGTGATTCGCCATGGATGCTCGACCGTGAGCTTGAGAATGGTGTTTAAGGTTGCAGAGGTTACCTGTGCAAATGGACAAGTTCCTCGCGTTCCCTGGAGCTTCGTGATGCTCAATGGAATGACAACAAGGCGTGGCGTTGCCTGAATCGCGGCGAATCGTTCTTGGAGAGCTCTCGGCTTCCACCTCCGGCGACGACGAATATCCAGAACCTCCTCTTTCCTTCCTCTCTCTATCTCTCTCTCTTTCCTCCATACAATTTCTGTGTGAATCCCCTTTAAAATGACCTCGAATCCCTCCTTTTATACTTGACCAGCAATCGCCAAATCCATTAGACCTCGACGGGATTTGTTGCGCCGAAAAAAACTAACCATCGCCGGCGAGTAAAGCCCAGAATAGTTTAGGGAATTCTCGGGTTGAAATGGGTCAATCAGGGTCGGGTTTGCCCGACCCGTTGACCCAATCGCGTAAACGGAGCTCAGTTTAGCTCAAACCCAAAGTGTAGCCTTAAATGATAATGGGCCCTGATTGTGGATCGTGCGTGAGGCCAGAATGGGGGGAACCAGGGCCAGACTGGATTCGCGGGTTAATGGGTCATTCCGGGTCGGGTCAACTCGACCCGGGTTGACCCGATTCGACTAAATTCAAAATTAAACCCCAATGCCGTGCGAATTTTTCAAAATTGATGCCAAAATTGAGCTCAGGATGGAATTTTCTATCAGGAAATGACTTTAATTTTGAAATTTTCGGGCAAATTTCATAAAAATCCCAATTTTTATTTCTGACCCGAGGGTCCATTTTTCAAAATTCAACCCTTAGATGGCCTTTTTTGCAAAAATTGATGTGACCAATCGATTCAGGAAGCCAAAAACTAGGGGGTGACGTGCCTTTATTTTCAATTCAGTCCCTAGAAATTTTTAATTTCATTTTAAGCATTTTTAAGGACTAAATTGAAAAATCAGAAATTGCATTTTGGTCCTTTTGCACGAAATTGGACAATTCATCGGATACTTGGACTGGATTTTAATTTTGAAAAATAGATGGGGATGACACGACTCCAAAAATACAAAAATTAAAAATTACAGAATAAAAATGGAATTTCTAGAATTTTTTCAATTAATTTGGAAAATGTGATTTACAAAGTAAGTCCCATTTCTAGATTAATTTTTTCAAAATTTATTTAGTCAAAATGAGGAGAAAAATAAAATAAAAATATGAGCTATTTTTCTGTATTTTTGTGGCCTCAAATGCTATTTTTTCATTAATTTTTTTTGTATTTTTCTATTTTCTGAAAATATTAAAAAATGCAAAAAATAAGGAAAATTATTTTTTGTTCAAAATTGGATCCCTAGGTCAGACCAAGGTCTCCAAAGTTGATTTTGTAATTTTCTCCTTTTTTCTTGATTTTTTATGAATTTTTGAAAATAAAATGCAAAAAATACAGAAAATATGAAAAATTATTTTTTGCTCAAAATTGGATCCCGAGGCTAGGCCAAGGTCCCCAAAGCTGATTTTCCAATTTTTTTGAATTTTTATAGATTTCTAAAATTTTTCTAAAAATCAGAATGGCCAAAAATCAAGTGTCAACAGTTGCCCCTCTTTGAAAGGGGTCTCGTGAGAGATCGCTCTCAAAGACAGGACGACACTTGATGTCTAGCCAACTCTACTAGGAAAATGAAAAGTCGTGACATCCACCTCTATTCATTCCTTTGAAAGCTCAAGTCCAAAACTCTTTCTGCTCATTTTGATGTGGTGGGGAGAGAGATAGAGTTGAGGGATTTACCTGAGACTCACCTGTTTATCCCGCGGCTATCATTGATTGATCTGGTGACGATAGAATGAACGCCCAAGGATTCATTATAGGGACACCTTAGGATGGTTGAATTCGGACCCGTAGAGTAGGTCATCCCGTGGCAGATTCCTATATGAAGGATTTTGTGAAGAAAATTAAATCTTTTCCGAGGCTATCGACCGCTATCCATTCCGGAGGGTGAGAGCTTCGAGGCTGCTAACCGACGCACACTCGTGGAAAAGGCGGTCACCGTATCTCTAGGCGGCGAGTCGCAAGCGTTCTGGGCTCCGACTCTAACTGTGCTTCGAGACACCTTAGAGGTGTATCCCTTTCATGGAGGGTTTGGGGAAAAATTAAATCTTTTCCGATGCTATCGGCTGCTATCCATTTCGGAGGGTGAAAGCTCCGAGGCTACTAACCGACACACACGCGAAAAAAAGGCACCGTATCTCTAGGCAGCGAGTCGCAAGCGTTCTGGGCTCCAACTCGAACTGTACTTCGAGATACCTTAAAGGTGTATCCCTTTCACGGAGGTTTTGGGGAAAAATCAAATCTTTTCCGAGGCTATCGGCTGCTATCCATTCCGGAGGGTGAAAGCTCCGAGGCTACTAACCAACGCACTCGCGGAAAAGGCGGTCACCGTATCTCTAAGCAGCGAGTCGCGAGCGCTTTGGGCTCCGACTCGAACTGTGCTTCGAGATACCTTAAAGGTATATCCCTATCATGGAGGGTTTGGGGGGAAAATTAAATCTTTTCGAGGCTATCGGCTGCTATCCATTCCGGAGGGTGAAAGCTCCGAGGCTACTAACCAACGCACACTCGCGGAAAAGGCGGTCACCGTATCTCTAGGCGGCGAGTCGCGAGCGTTCTGGGCTCCGACTCGAACTGTGCTTCGAGATACCTTAAAGGGGTATCCCTATCATGGAGGGTTTTGGGGGAAAATTAAATCTTTTCCGAGGCTACCGGCTGCTATCCATTCCGGAGGGTGAAAGCTCCGAGGCTACTAACCGACGCACACTCGCGGAAAAGGCGGTCACCGTATCTCTAAGCGGCGAGTCGCGAGCGCTTTGGGCTCCGACTCGAACTGTGCTTCGTGATACCTTGGAGGCGTATCCCTATCATGGAGGGTTTGGGGGAAAAATTAAATCTTTTCCGAGGCTACCGGCTGCTATCCATTCCGGAGGGTGAAAGCTCCGAGGCTACTAACCGACGCACACTCGCGGAAAAGGCGGTCACCATATCTCTAAGCGGCGAGTCGCGAGCGCTTTGGGCTCCGACTCGAACTGTGCTTCGAGATACCTTGGAGGCATATCCCTATCATGGAGGGTTTGGGGGGGAACTAAATCTTCTGAAGCTGAAGGTTGGCGATCCAGTCCGGAGGATGACGGCTCCGCAGCTACTAACCTGTGAACACTTACAGAAAGATTTATCAAAGTCATCATGCTTTTTGAGTCGTGAACTGTTCAGCTCCGAACTCGGATTAGACGCCTCTTTGTGATTCTTTTAAAAAGGAGACCCGTGACAACGCTTTCGCGAATCAGAGGGGTGTTTAGACTTTGAAAAAGACTTCGAATGTGAAAATCTTGTCTTGATATTATTCTGAGATTATGAAATCAATAATCATATGGAAACTTTGATCTGAATTGTCTTACCAAGGAGGGTGCCATTTTGAGATCTGGGGTAATCAGGAATCCTGCAGAAGCTCAAACCCACATTATCTTGATGAATAGAAAGTCACAGTAAGCATTTTGATATTGCGAACATATCCAGTTTTCAAAATGAGTCACGCCTCCGTAGGTCATATAGAATTGTTTTATATAAGATGGTTACCCAAGACAATCTTGCAACCCACGTGTATGATTGGAAATCCTTTGCTAGGACAATTTTGAATCAATAAATCTGAAATCACCAGATGAGTTTAATCAGTCGTATCAACTGGAGCTTCCCTATCAGAGAGGATTTCTCACAATATCCATTTCTGAAGATTTCTGCTTTCTCACTGGGGGAGCTTTTCTAGAAATAGTCAAGCTAGCACCCGAAACCTATGTCAAGAATTTCGGGACTATTTGCAGTGTATACAACATGATTGATCAGAGAAGGTCTTTTAATGGACCGTAATGTAGGCTTGGCCAATGGTTTATGCAATGGGTAGGCATTTTGAATTTTTAGAAACGAATCAGAATTTTAAAGCAGCTTCTTCAGGTCTACAAGTCAAGAATCTTGAAGATCAGATAAGACCATATTGTACTTACTCCTTTAAGCAGTTGTCTCCTGCGTGAAATCCCGCGTTGATTTAAAACGTCTCAATTAGGAGAGGCTTTCGGGACAGGTTGTAACATCGGTTCAGGGTAGGCTAAAGAGGCCATTTTTTTCAGAATGAGGGGTTTGAGAGGTTGGTGATCACCTTTGCATCATTACCAACTGTCATAACGTTGGGAGGCGAATCCAAGTCTTTGGGCCTTCAAAAGTTTTTTGGATTACTTGCATTCGAATAAGCTGCCGGCCTTCCTTGGTTTTGTCACTTGCTTGCCAACAGATTTTCTTTTTGACACTTTATTTATGTTTCTAGTATCATGGCTTTTGTTCCTATCAAGGGCTTCGGCCTTATTTTTACCAGGCGCTTTGCTTTTGTTAGCCCTATTGCCTTTTGACACTTCCATTGTATTTCCTTTTGACCGGTTTTCAAGCCTAGCGGTTCTTCTTTACAAATGAATTTTGCTCCTGCTTTCACCAGTGCTTTGCTTCCATTAGTCTTAGAATCTTTCCGGACCAGGTGTGGGAGATGGCTTCACTTATGACTTTACTTTTATTGGCAAATCCTATGCATTGCCCCCAGTGTAGGGAGGTGATCACCAACTGGGTTTAGAAATGAAGATTTAAAGGCTCAACTTGGCTCGTCAAAGGATAACGTGTATGGGATAGAGAAATGAATTGCTCTCCTTTACTTTGATGTCTCAAATCCCGCGGGAGGCCACCCGAAGCTACCACGAAAAGGTTGATACAAGTTAGTACAATAGAGTCTTACTCGATCTTTTCTCCAAGGAATCAGCCAACGAACCTCCAAATTGCCCCGGTGTGGGGTGATTCTTGACAGGGTTAATTTTGGATTCTCCCTTTATAGGCTCAAATTGGTTGGCAAAGGATCATTAAGTGTTTAGGATAAAGAATTGAACATGCCTTTCATCATTTCAAACTATGTAATCACTGCAAATAGTCCCTATATTCATGTACAAAGGTTTTTGTTTTGTCTTTTCTTTCACTTACCTCTCAAGTGTGTAGGGACGTATCTAGGTGCGGTTTACTCTCAGGTTTTAAGTGACTCCAGTTGGACACGTCTGATCATTCTCATCTGAAGATCCATTTTTATTTCATCAAAATTAGTCCCTACAGGAGATCATAATACACGTAAGCTCTAGGTTCTCTTGGGTAAGCTCGGGGATTTTTGAACGGATGTGAAGATGGGGTTATTTCATGGATTTCCATTGACAATGTAGTTTATTGATTACCATGGCTCGGTAAATTAAAAGATTTTTAGGGCGAAGGATACTTACCTGACCGCCATGGCTGGAATTCCCTGAAAAAATAAAAGGGAGTGTGTTAGTGTATGTTTTCAATCTTGAGGCAAATTGGAACAATACAACTTCACCCTTGATTATGCGTTCCAATTCGAATACAGTTGCATAGATTGTGAGAATCTGTAACCTGTCCATTGTGGTGTTGTTCTCTGTCAAGGTTAAAGTGAGGAGTTAGCATATATTTCACATCCAGAATAAATTGGAACAATACCACTTACTCTTGACCGTGCATTCCCATTGAAATCCCAATGTATAGATTGCAGGAACCCTGCCATCTAGTTTGATCATCAAGACGTCGTTTCTTGTAGAGATTAAAGGGAATAGGATAATATATGTTCTCAAATTTGAGATAAATTGGAACAACACATCTTAGTTTGCACTCCAATCAAGAATGCATAAGTCCTCAAGATAGGATTGTTAGTTGTTCTATCCATCAAATCTTCTCGAATTTTCAGTGAAAGAGTTAAGTGGTGATGTCCTTGTGGGCTTCTTCGAAAAGATCCATTCATCAAGTTATGTCAAGTTGTCCATGACTTGCATGACTTATGTTTGCTTGATGGTTGTGGATCCTTTTAGATGTGTTTGTTGAAGTTCTTGACAGTTGTCAACTTTGAAATTTCACTCTGAACCTCTTTCATTTGAGTTGGAAGGTGTTGTCTGCTAATAAACCTTTGATCACATCGACGAACCATTTGCCCCAATCAGGTGACAGTTACCCTAGTTAGGTAATGCTTGCCCCAGCCAATTAGTTCAGTATATTTCAATTTTCTTGTAATTCCCTTCTATACTTCGGGATATCTATTATTCGAGGCTTTTTCTTCACTTTTCACCTGCATGAAGAAATAAAGGTTAGCCCTATTTTGGGTTTATTTGAGTTTTTAGGAACGAAATACCCCTTTTAGTGTTGTCTTTCTGATGTTCGAGAGGACTACTCTTTTAAACGCCTTGCCCCAGTAAGACGTGTCTTGCTATTCACCGTTCGAGGCTTTGGTGGCTTTGTCTTGACACATTCTCTAGTGATGAAAGAAGAGTATGCCACAAGTTGGCTTTTTAGGTAAAGAGGGGCTTGCTCCCAATGGATTCTCTTATAGATCCCACTCTTAAGCTACTTGAGTCAACGGTTGTTTTCATCTTCATGGGGTATTATTCTTCAAAACGTTTCGCCCCTTGATGGCTTGATAACCCTGTAAGAAGAGAAGGGATGTGTCAATTAAAGATCTTTCAGGTAACGAAATATTTGGAACGATACCGCCTTACCCTTCATTTGAATTTGTGTCAGTCTCCTCAAAAGTGAAAATAGCTCACACTTCTGTAATCATGTATAGATTTTTTCGAAAATAATCTTGAAATCTATTGTATGATGATTAGACGACTTTTCAATCACATTTGCCTTAGAAGTGTTTGACATTTCCCTATCAAAAGAAAGGACGAATCATGTCCGAATAGCGTAAGGAGTAGACAGTTGGAATGATACCATATTTTTATCCATGCTCCTCTGTCTTGGCCTTTAGGCGCCTTAAAAAGAGCATCCATATAAAGGATATATGCACAACATGTATGATGCAAGTGATTAAAAATGGGTAGTGTATGCAATGAAGGAATGACTTTCACTTTATTCATGGAAAACGCTTCTTTAATGCATATGATAATTTTCGAAATTTAAAGCTTTCATCCTCCTTTCTTTCAAATGTTCTTTTTAAAGGGATTTCCAGTCGATAAGAAACTTAGAAGGATTCAAATGTCGATTGAATGTGTATTGAGGATTCATGAAAGACTTTGCCCTAAGTGGCATATTAAGATGCTCTTGAATCTATTTATTTTAAATGCATTCTCAAGGTGAAGTAAGAGGGATACTCCATGTTTTGTCATTTGGTAGCATCGTTCTTCAGGTGCTTTATTTTCATGTGTCGCTTGTGAAGAAAAAAAGGACAAGTAACAGTTATTTCGTGACTGATTGAAAGTTACTTAGGATTGAAAGTTACTTAGGAACGATACATCTCTTCACCGAAAATGACGACTCGATCTCGTTCTTTTCTTGGTTGGCCATGCAAACGCACTTGGATGGCTTCTCTCATTCGTTGCCCCGATGTGCTTCTTTGGTAGAGCTGGAGAGACCTGCTTCAAGTGAATTCTCTTCATTCATTTTTATCATCATTTTTCTCATCATCTTGAGTAGTTAACCATCTTCAATCTAGGCCAAGAGGAATATATCGACGTGTTAGACTACATAAGAGATGCTTCCATTAGAACGATCACATTTACCTTATTGGAGCACCATTCCTAGGGACATCTGCACAAATCACTGTGTGAGCAACATCAAAGTTCATGCATGTATATTTTGAAAAATTCTTTTAAAAGACGTTTTCAACAGAAGAATTAAGAAATGGGGGGACTAGTTCTCATATCATCAGACATCCTTGTTCCTGTAAAATTCATTCGAAAATTAAGAAACATGCAGGAACCCGGGCCTCAAATCTTCGAAAATCGAAGACATGTGTCATGATTAGGCCGGTTTGGAATATTCCTGCATGTCCTTAATAAAATGTGCATATGCATTTACTAGAATGAAATGATAAGGCCGTTTTACAAAGGAGACTACCTTGGACCAACGGCTCAAGATCCCAAGGCGTCATTGAGTTCTACTTACAATATGAATTGAAAGACTAAATGGAAATGACACAACGAAGCAATTAGCATACTGCTTTTTTTGTAAAATTCGAAAGGCTGCAAATGACCCAGCTTCTTAATATGCTAGCATGGCATTCTACGCGAATCGGTGTGTGAATCAATTCTATCACGAACTCCTTTGACGTATGATGAGACCACGGTTGAAATTGCCCGTTGATTCGAGGATTCCAACTAAGAAATCCAGTCTTTATCCTTTCCTTTGCCATCTATGAGGATTTACTCCTGGATGCCAAGTGAATGGCTCTGCAGCACTTTCAAACTCAGATTGATCAGCTTGAGGATTCTCACTATCTATGAGGGCTTGAACTTTATGCTTGAGAACTAGACAATTATCGACGTTGTGCCCCATTTCACCCACATATGATACACATGCCTTAGTCTCGTCATAGCTAGAGAAATTCTTGGGAGGATTCTCTCCTTGGCGAGCTCTTTGCAACTAACCCACTTTTCAAATAGCAATTGGAAGTAGTTTTGAGTAAGGAACAGGACCAGTGGAGTGAATTGCTTAGGCGGAAGCTTCTCACTTGTGTAGAAAGCTTCGAGATTTCTCCACTTAGGACCCATATATAGCCTGGGGAGAAGTTGGAATATGTAATTGGATCCTGACTTGTTCTTGGAGTTGATTCATAGCGACATTCCTTGATACACGGTTTGCTTCTTTAACTGGTCCTTTGTTGACTTGGGGATATTCTCCATCGTTTTTCTTTTTTCTGGACCTGTCATTTCGCATGGCCATTCCACCCTGTCACCAATGTTCCACCAAATGACGAAAATGATTGACAAAATATGAATGCAGCCGACTAAAGAATTGATGGAAGGGTTGTCAGAAAGTATCCTATCAGCTCATACTCATCAATGGTGGGGTGAACTTGAGCAGCTTTTGCCACGCCTCATCTTCGCTGCGAATGATCGAAAACAGGCGGTCCCTCATATTCCACATGTTTTAAATCCATTCTGGTCAGGGGACGGTCTTTCAGATTGTATTATATTGTGTAGAAAGTGTGTCAGCAAGATCATCCCATTGTCGATACTGGATATCAACCCAATAAACCAGATACGCGAGGACCAATCAAGGTATATCGAAAAATTATGGATCAAGATGTGAATCATCAGTCAAACATATGCAGTATCTATTCCAAAAAGTGATTGATATGAGTGTTGGACACAATGCCATAGTTACTTCTTGGTAAATTCGCCTTTGAAAAATATCAGAGCGTTCTATACTAGGCGAGGACGAGAATGTGTGTACTTTAGGGGAATAGCCACTAGATGAATTATCAGCCTTGGTTAAATTTTGCACGGTTATCTTTCTTCCATGAAATAGCGAGATTGCTTTTATCAGGGTGGAGCGTGGAAACTAAAAGGATTTCTTCCACTATACACTTCGTCCTCTCGAGATCAATAACTAGTGATCCAAAGTAGGAGTGACCGGCAGGGTTTTCCATAAGCAAGCAATGGAGCGGAAGCTTTAATTTCTGTTGAAAGCTTTGCGAGCAGTGAGCGAAAATTGGACCAACTCGCATCCTCCAGCTTAGTAAGCTCGCGACAAGAGATGTCATTATTCCCATGTGTGCTACCGAAGTAGTGTGAGATTTCCTGCCATTGTATTACCTGTTGTGTGATGGAAATAGAGCATTAGGATGGAAA
>JAGVVM010004608.1:0-38413 GCA_019149425.1 Psidium friedrichsthalianum | reverse complement strand
GTGGTTAGCTCAGTATCGGATATAGCTTGTTGAGGAGCATTGCAAAGTCGTAAGCCCGATCAACCGTGGATGGGATGAACAAGGAAGTTTTTTTTGGTTGGCCATATCCTCAGAATTTCACGTAGGAGGGATTTCATGAGCTTTGATAATGGACGGTATGAGTATTTGAATATTTTTGTAATTCATTCTCTTAGATTATCATCTGGTTCATTGTCCTGGTTATCACCAAAAAGTTTAATATGATGCAATTGACCTAAATGCATTGGCTTATTATGGAAACTTATTTGCGATAGGGTCCAACTTAGCTTTAAGATATTTTCATGCTTCCCCTTTTGCTTTATTGTGCTCCCTGGCCCACTTGGAATTTCTGCGCAAATATGTCCTCTTTCGTCTTTCATGCCCGAATTATCTTTATTTATTGGGTATCAAACAGGAGGATGAACCCTTTTTTTAACACATTATCCAGCTCGGTAACAACCTGGTCACCTAACAATAAGTGAATCAATCTCCTGCAGGCAGTACCCGAACGAAAACTTTGCATCGTGCACTTGCCCTACGCAGTACCGTTCTACCAAAGCTAATCTTGGATCCGGGAAACTAAGATGCAAAAGGGAATCTTTTATTTGATTATATTTACTTTATGACCTCAAATCCGATTAAAGAAAGAAACGGGCCTTGGAAGGCACAAGAACAAAGATCGAGCAAGGGCCCGACAAACACGAAAAATTCAAGCAAAGTAATGTCCTACCTCGTAAAGATCTGCATTTCACGGTCTCAAAAATTGGTATGCGTACTTGAACCAAACAGAAAAAAACCACGCGAAGAGGAAAGTCATTGGATTACGCCGCACTCACGATCACATTGATACAATTTTGGGACTATTCTTGCCTGTATAAATGTAGTTTTTAATTATTTTGCCTTTGTTCCCTCTAACAAGTTTTATTCTCCTTATATTTCAATTTGTAAACTTTGTTATATTGCCCATGATTATTTTCGGTTCTTCTTTCATTACGTACAAAAACTTCTTGGCATTCCATTTTCATGATGAATAATATCATGAACTTTACCCAAAAAAAAAAAAAACTCTATAGGCTTCATGTCGAACTAGAGATATATATTGAAAGTCTATCTTTAACATTCTAGGACCAAATTGGTATGAATGAAATTAGTGGTGAATATTGGATAGAATATATGATACAGATTTTATGAAATATACTTAAAGACCATGCAGACTGTACTTTTAAATTTGATGTTGTTGTGAAAATACGCTTTGGAATCTGTAATCTATCCTGTTGATTAAGAAAATCAATGACGCATTCAAACCTCTCATTTTTACAAAGAAAACTCCATGGAAATCTGTACATATATTTATAAAGATTCTCAGTAATCGGTAATTCCTTCTTTCCTTCTAGTTTCATAATTCAAAATAATTGCCAAATAATGCCATCAAATTCTCATCTTTCTTAAGCACTAGTGCATAATGCAAAAACACTTATTATTCACAACAAAATATTATACTTGCTTGGCATCTCTATCTTGGAAATTTCACGTAAATGATAACATGATAATAGGATGTTAACGTTTGTCATTTTTTCTTAAGAAATGATACACAAGCAAAATTTTAACATAAAAGAATAAGTTAATTTTTGCGTTGTGTATCATTTCTTAAGAAAATGACAACGTTAACATCCGATTATCATGTTATCATTTACGTTGAATTATTCCAAGATAGAGATGCCAAGAAAGTATAATATTTTTGTTGTGAATAATAAGTGTTTTTGGCATTATGCACTATTTCTTAAGAAAGATGAGAATTTGATGGGATATTTGACAATTATTTTGAATTAGAAACTAGAAGGAAAGAGAATTACCGATTACTTGAGAATCTTTATAAATATATGTACAGATTTCTCATGGAGTTTTCTTTGTAAAAATGAGAGGTTGAATTGGTCATTGATTTTCTTAATCAACAGTATAGATTAAGATTCCAAAGCGTATTTTCACAACAACATCAAATTTAAAGTACAGTCTGCATGGTCTTTAAGTTATATTTCATAAAATCTTTATCATATATTCTATCCAATATCTCACACTCTATTTCATTTCATACCAATTTTTGTCCTAGGAATGTTAAAGTATTAGACTTTCAATATATACCTCTATTTCGACATGAATGCCTATAGAGTTTTTTTTTTTTTTGGTATAGTCATTGATATTATTCATCATGAAAATGGAATGCCTATAGAGTTTGTACGTAATGAAAGAAGAACCGACAAATAATCATGATATAACAAAGTTACAAATTGAAATATTAAGAAAATAACTAACTTGTAGAGGGAACAAAGCAAAATACATTAAAACTACCATTTATACATGAAAGAATAGTCATGGTATCAATGTGAGTGAGTGCGTGGTATCCAATGACTTTCCTCTTCGCGTGGTTTTTTTTTTTTTTTGTTCAGTATCGCATCCCAATTTTTGAGACCGTGAAATGCAGATCTTCTTACGAGGTAGGACATTTACTTTGCTTGAATTTTTCGTTGTTTGTCGGGCCCTTGCTTCGATCTTTGTTTCTTTGTCCCTTTCAAGGCCTTTTTTTTTTCTTTAATCGGATTTGAGGTTCATAATAAATATAATCAAATAAAAGATTCCCTTTTGCATCTTAGTTTCCCGGATCCAAGGATTAGCTTTTGGTAGGAACGGTACTGCGTAGTGCAAGTGCACGAATGCCAATAGTTTTCGTCTCGGGTACATGCCTTGCACGAGATTTGATTCACTTATTGTTCGGTGACCATGTTTACCGAGCTGGATTATGATGTTAAAAAAAGGGTTCATCCTCCTTTGATACCCAATATAATAAAGATAAATCTGGCATGAAGACGAAAGAGGACATATTTTTCTCAGAAATCCAAGTGGGCCAGAAGCATCAATAAAAGCAAAAGGGGAAGCATGAAAATATCTTAAAGCTAAAGTTGGACCATCATCTCAATTAAGTTTCCATAATAAGCCCAATTCATTTTAGGTCAACTATAGCATCATATTAAACTTTTCTGGCTGATAACCAGACAATTGAACCATGGATGACTAATCTATAGAGGAATTGAATTACAAAAACTATCTCCAAATACTCATACCGCTGCCATTTATCCAAGCATAATGAAATTCACTAATCACGTGAAATTTACTAGAGGATATTGGAAAAAAAAAAAACTTCATTGTTCAACTCAATCAACGGTGATCGGGCCTTTATCAGACTCTTTGAACATGGAGACTCAACAAGATATCATCCGATTATGAGCTTAAACACACAAATGTCCCTCGCATGCAGCTGTATTTCTCTCACAAATGCGGACCAATTGACGGAGAAAAAACCCTTAGGGCCCGTGGTGCCTACTGAGCTCCACTAGCCATGATGTCTCCCGATTCTCTTGTTTTCCTCGAGTAGGCATGTTTAAACCACCAATTTTTGATGGCTTAAGTACAATACAAGTATCATAAGTTGTGTGCAATGCTCACTTTCGTGCCAAACTTTTAAAAAGCTTAAGTATCAAAATCGGAGAAAACATATCACTTAGCGACAGTGAGGCTCAACCTCGCCGATGATGATAAGGCTCAACCTTGCCCAAATTTGCAAGGCCTCGCCTTCCATCAGCGAAGGTCGCCAGCCACTAGCCGAGCTTGGCGACACCCACTAGCCACCCTCACCCTCACCCTCACTGCTTGAACGAAATCCTCACCCCTCTTTTTTTTCAACTTATTTTTTTAATTTCAATTTTTATTTTTTATTTTTAATTACTTTTTTGGTTAATCCTACGTACAAGTCCAAGTGTACTTCCAATGAGCCACGTTGGTTCCATTAATAATAATAAAAAAAATGAATCCACATAGGATTTCTAGTGAGCCACGTCAACTCAGATTGGAATTAGCACTTCAGGGAGCATTTTTCAAAAAAATTGGTACTTGAGTAATTGTTTTGAAAGTTTTAACACTAAAATGAGCAATGCACACAATTTATGGTACTTGTAGTTTTCTTAAGCTAATTTACGACGATAGCTGATCAGTGAAGCACAAACAATATAGATTCCTAACTCGAGTAGCTTCAAGGCGCAACCTTCAACTAGATAATGAAGCCATTGATCTTCACCAAGTTACCTATCACAAACCTTCTTACTGGAATTAGACGTTAAATCCGTTTTCACATGCAATACTTGGAAAGAACGATGCTAACGCGTCCACAGGCTAAGAACGATGATGGTGAAAAGCCAAGCTAAAAGAAAACCATGAAATTGGCCGCAGTTTAAGTGCATTAGTTGCTAAGGGGTGGACCTCAGAAAGTTGATCAATCAGCCGAAGTTGTTGCAGGATCATTTGCTGTACATCTTCGTTTCTTTGATTCTCAGTTACTGGTAAATGAGCAGCTTACTGTTCGGATTGATGCTTGGCACCAACGTGTCACCCCTCTCTTCCTTTACCACCTATCCTTACAGGCCACCACACCTCCTTTATAAACCTTGCCTTCTCTCTCCCTCTTATATGGTTCGATGAAAGAAGGATTGCACACTCCTTCTCTCTTCTTCTTCTTTCCTCTTCTTTTCTTCTTCTCCTTCATTTTCTTTCATGGCAGCTTTGTGACATTTTTAAATTTGACCCATTTTCAGGATTTATAACTGAATGGATGAATCTCACTCGAAACCGATCACTTAGAGATGACTAACTAAAAGGGAAAGGTTACCTAGGAATTTAAGTATGTGAAGGTTACCTAGTAATTAAGTACGTGGACCTAATTTGCAGGTCGATACGCGTGACTCCTAAAAGCTGCCTGTTAGCTTGAGAATTTTACTAAAGTTGCAATCAGTCAAATTTGGCCACGAATTAAGTCCCGAAACTTGGATATCGAACTTTTATGAGTGTCGCCATTGTAATTCTGGATGTCGCCTTACCAGATTCAGAAATTGGTCGTTTCGCTCCAAATAGCCGGTAAAGTGTCGGAAGTTTGGAAAAGAACCTAATTGCCCTTGGGTGCGACTAGACTCCCTAGGTTGTTGATAATGGTCTGGTAGGTAGATCTAGAATTATAATCTTGTGAAGTCTAGTGTTCGCAATCGTTCGCGCTTAAGCTCCGGCCAGTCCCGAAAATTAGCCGATCGCCAGAAAATGTCACATCATGTGCCAAATCAATCGTGTCAATCACCCTCAACACATCAGTCACCTTTATATCAATTTAGCCAACTTTTTTACCATCAGTCAATTGAATCAATCATTAAAATAGTAATTATGAATAGTGACACCAATAATGCAAGATATTTTTCTCTCTCCTCTCTCTCTTCCATCATCATCTTAGCTGACCATCAGATCTCTCTCTCTCTCTCTAAAAATTTCGTGGCCCTCTCTCCCATCCTAATAATACGATGGTTATAATATGGACATTTTATTGTACTTTCAATCATATTAATGATAAGATGTATTCATTCATTATGCCCCATTTTTTTAAATGAATGAAACCAATAAGATTAATTGTGACTGAACCTATTCTCGAGACATGAGGAACATGTGTGAGAGGTCTCAGTTAAACACAATTTTTAATTGTTCCTGGTTAATAGATCATTGAGTAGATGTTAATGGTCCCACTAAGACCAATGCATTCTAGACTTCACCATTGAGTATTAGATACTCAAAGGAGATGATGAGTTATAAGTTATAGACATTAGATGTCCAAGTTAGAATGTGGGTGCTCATTTCTAACAAGTTCACTGAATATGACACATGTTGAATAATTAGCAAGCATGAACGCTTCGAGTGAGGTCAAGGTCTAATCATTTAACGCTTTGACTATGTATCCTTAGACATGAAGCATAATGCTAGCTTATATGTCAAATGGCTATAGTTCACAAATGCACATATTGGCGAGTCGTTGATCCGCCTCTATACTTGATGGTCATGGTTTGTTTGCATATGAAGTCACAGTCGTGCGAAAGAATAGGATCTGTCTCCTTGTTTAAATATAAGTTTGATGTCCTATGTGATCTAATTGTGATAGTGAATGGAAAATCCTTGGCCGAGGTTAACAAGAATATCTCGTGAATATACACTTCAAATAGATTGATGCATATTATCAAATTGGCGGCTTGAGTAATAATCCATGGCCTTTGTTCGATTGAGATATAGTAAGACAAAAGGAATGAATTACACTATAGCTTTTGCTAAAAGGTTCATTATGTTATTACAACATTCACATTGTCTAGGTAGCCATGATATATTGCTAAATGTCATGCATAGCTTGTGGGACCCAAAGATTGATTAGGATAGTCAATTCTCTTAGTGATAATAATTTGTTACTATATGTCATACTGTCAGCTCAGTGATCAACCTGGGATGTCACACACCATAACCAATGCGTGACGACATTAATAAGGAAAACGAAATTGTGAAGAAGTTTGTAATCATGACTATAGAGATAGTCAAGCAAAATTAAATCAAATGCGATTCTATTCTAATTTCTAATCGCGAATAGGTAAGCATGTGATGCAGGCACAACCTCAACGTGATGTCATACTGATGTGACATTTGTATGAGTCACAAGGTGATAACATTTGTCATCCAAAGTGAAAAGATTTCTTATCCAAAGAAAGGTCAAAAGATAAGTAGATAAGGCACACAGCACAAGGCGATAACATTACGTGAAATATGGGGTTTTGCCGGCCCAATTTGATCAGTAAGCTAGCTGGCGAGCTGATCATGGCAGTCAACGGTGGCACATTACTGTCTTTGACTAGCTAGCAACTGGTCACCACGTAAGATAATAGGGGGAGATCGGCTAAGCTAACCTCTCCCCTTTCTCTCCCTCAAAACACAACCCCTATAAATAGGGATTGGGGGTTAAGGTTCATAGATAATTAGTCTTTTACTTTCTCATGCGTATGTGTTCCAATCATGAGGATAAAACACTTGAGGGTCATGTCTTCATTCTTGATCAAAAGGTAGAGCAGGGTTCATCGCTTCTCAAAGGATTGATATCACAATTGAGGAATGATCATCCGCGAGCTTCATCTTCCGTTGTTATGCACTTGGTGGTGTGTCTAAACTGGAGGATCGACATTTGCAGAGCTCAAGAACATACAAACCAAGTTGGCTAAGGAAGCTTCTTAAGATAAGCCTGAAACCCTCTCTATAGATGGTTTTGCTTTTTGATTGAAATGTATGGATATCTCTTGAGGAAGATCCACGTACGAGTTATGTTTATTCTACTCTGCATATGATCGCTTTGATGAAAAATTTTGAAATTTCCTGTACGAAACCAACAAGTGGTATCAGAGCCATCATTGTATATTTTTGTAGCCTAATAATAATAATAACAAAAACTATAATAATAATAATAATAATAAATAACTAAATAAATAAATACTTGTATAATTTTTGTGCTAATAATATAAAAAGAAAAAGGTTATGTTCTCTGACATTGCCAGCTCTTTAGCCTAGTCGTTTAGGGAGTGAAGGGATTCGAAAGTGACCGCGGGTCAATCCCCAAGAACGCCATTTTAAACAAAACAATAAAAAAATTTTTGCACTTTACTAGAAAGAATGATTACGCCAACTATTGATGACTGTTCTGTTAGTTTTAAGTTTGCACCAAAGAGCATGGCTAACAAAGGATAAAATTCTAAGTGAAAGGCCAAGCATGACCCCAAATAGAGGGAATCATCTAGATTCTCGCAAATATGGAGAACCTAATGGAACAGCAAGCACAAGCCTATCATAGGAAATGGAAATGGAAATAGCGAGCATCACTTTCAGGGATTGGTAGAATAGTTTTTGAAATTGAAACAACCGAAGTTTGCTAGTACAGGAAACCTTGAGGAGGTAGCATCTTGGATTGAGGAGCTTGAAATATTGTTACCCTATTGGGATGTACTGATATTGACAAAATAGTATTGGTTTAGTATCAACTTTAGGGAAATGCCAACTACTGGTGGAAGGCAACAAAGGGAACTATATTCCCACTTGATGCCGAAATAGCCTAAAATGGTTTTTTTTTTAGCATTCTGTGGAAAATATTTTTTTGATTGTGCTGATGACAAAAAGTTGATGGAATTCATATAGTTGAAACAGAACAAACTAACAGTAGATTAGAATGATCCTTACCCAAAAAAAAAAACAGTAGATTAGAATGATACAAAATTTGTCGGATTGTCGAGGTTTGCCCCCAGACTAGTTGTGGACCCGGAAGATAGGACAAAAAACTTTAGAGATGGATTAAGGCTTGATATCAAGAGCCAGCTGGTGCCATTAAATTTGAAGGAGTACAACGAGCTGTATGAGAGGGCACAACTTAATGGTAGAATGAACCCAAATGATTAGTCCACAAGGAAGACGCGTATTCCATCCTAATGACCGCTATGATGAGAAGAAGAAACAAACCTTTGATAAAGGTACCAATAGTGGTCTTGATGAACCAACCGAACGATCAACAATAGAATGCCAGTTCTGTGGGAAACAACATGGAAACATGCCATGTAGAGCTCGAAGTAAAGCCTACTTTAGGTGTGGACAGCAGTGACACATGATGCAAGATTGTCCTATGTTGACTTAACCAATGGCACCAATGGGACGGCTAGCTCAGCCTAGAGATACATAGTAAGGAAGTGTTCAGCGACCTCCAACCTAAGGTCGAGTTTATGCAATTACTAAAACGAAACAAAAGCGCCTACCCTTGTAGATTGCCTAGTATTCTTGGGTTTTGCTAGATATTACTGAAGATTTGTCAAGAAGTTTTCAGGCATAGCTGCTCCATTAACAAGTACAACAAAGAAAGACACCAAATTTGAATGGATAGATAAGCACAAACAAAGCTTCAATGAATTAAAGCGAAGTTTGATGACAACTCCAGTATTAATAATACCATCAGGATTTGGTGGCCTTATCATCTACAGCGACGCATGTCATAAAGGACTAGGCTACATCCTAATGCAACATGGGAAAGTCGTCACATACACTTCTAGGCAACTAAAACCATATGAAGTGAACTACGCAACTCACGACCTCGAGCTCGCTGCTATAGTATTTTCCTTGAAGATTTACAGGCACTACCTCTATGGAGAAAGGTTTGAAATTTATATTTATAACTAAAGTTTAAAAAATTTATTTTTCAAGAAGGAATTAAATCTGAGACAAAGGCGCTGGATGGAATTGCTGAAAGATTGAGATTGCGGGATATTGTTCTATCTGCAAAAAGCAAATAAGGTGACGGACGCTCTTAGTAAAAAATCCACAATCAACATTTATTTTTCAAAGAGTGGACCCTTCAAGAGAAGGCTCATGATGCAAAATTTATGTTCAATGTGGGATAGTTGTCCAACTTGGTCGCTACGATTCGAGCAAGCCAAAAGTCATGTCAAGAATCAAGATCTTGCAGCAAAGTGATCCAAAAGTCTCCAACCTTTAAGAACAAGCTATGATTTGAAAGAAACCCAGCTTCCAAGTTATCAATGATGGAGTCCTAAAATTTTGTGGATGTCTCTACATACCGGATGACAGGACACTAAAAGAAGAAATTCTATTGGAAGCCTATCGAAGTTACTACTATGTCCATCCAGGAAATATGAAGATGTATCAAAATCTTTATCAATGTTATTGGTGGAATGGAATGAAGAAGGACATTACAAACACATTTCCAAGTGCTTGACATGTCAACAAATAAAAGCACAGCACTGTAATCCATGTGGAATGCTAAGCCACCAAAATTCCCAAACGGAATTGGGAACATGTGACTATGGATTTTATCTTGGGATTGTCAAGGACTTAAAGAGTACATAACTTCATTTGGGTAATAATGAATCAATTAACAAAGTCAACACACCTCCTAGCAACACAGAAAGATTTCACTATGAAAGGTTATCAATAAAGCATTGGTATGTCACCATTTGACGCATTATGTGTAAGAGCCTGCAGAATGCAAATTTGTTGGAATGAATTTTGAGAAAGGTAACTGACAAGACCATAATTAGTAGAAGTGGCCACAAAAGCCATGAAAACAATACGAGATCAACCAAACACAATACAAAGCTGACAAAAGACAAAAGCTACTGAAAATTAAACTGGGCAATCAAGTGTTCCTCCAGGTTTCCCCAATTAAAGGTGTATCGTGCTTTGTCCATCGAGGCAAGTTAAACTAAGTTCATGGGACCCTTCAAAATTCTTGAGAGAATAGGAGACTTAGCCGACTAGTTAGCCTTTCCTCTTAAGCTTTCTAATGCCCATGACATCTTCCATGTGTCTATGCTAAAAAAAAGTACTAACCTGATCAGACTAACTTACTAGATGTCAAAACAATTAATGTGGATGAGAGGGTAATTTACGTCGAGGAACCAATATGGATTCTCGATCAAAGGGAACATGTACTAAAGAACCAAAACCATTCCCTTAGTTAAGGCCCTCTAGTAACATCATGATACGAAAGAGGTCATGTTACATTCCGAACCCTACGAGGGCGCAACATCTCGATGGCAGTAGTCATTTAAGATTGCGACATCCTAGGACTTATCGCCAACCCAGCCAACGTGCAAAGGTAAATGCTAGTGAAAGCAATTCAAAACATCCCATACAACAAACAACGAAAGGGGATAGAAGAGAGACAACGAACACAACAGCGGTAACAACGATAACACTTTCATACACATAATATTTACTTACAACAAGGGCATATACAAGCCAATCCAAGAACAACCACATGCATCAAAAAGGGATGGTGGTTGATTACCCTAACTTCCCTACCAAAAGGATACACAAAAAAAAAAAAAAAGGGAAATGGTAACTATGCTAATCCTCAACACGACTACCATCAGAGTTGAATCTGGCTCCAGGTCAGACTCTATCAACTCCTCCTCGGTGTCATACTCCATTCAAATATTGAATCTTTAGGGCCAGTGTCTGAGCTAATCACAATGTCATCCGAGGGAAAGATCTCAGTGGGGTCCAACCCATAGGGTTCCCACTCTCCAACTCCATTGTAGGGTACATCAAATCCTTGAAGTGGGCTATGCAACACATCCCCATCACTTAGAGTTCACACTAAAAATGGTTGAGGCTACCAAAATGCATCCCCCACATCCACCCATATAGTACATGCATGCCTAAAATAAATCCTACCATCTCCCATCGGATACTACGTCACCGCATGATCGATATCCCTCGGTTTCCCAAAATACTATGGAGGGTTATTCATTCTTAGGGTTTGGGGTCTAAAAAGTTTAGGGATAACAATAATGAGAAATAAATATCAATAAGCAAACTCCTAAACCTCTTTTTAGAATAACACGATTTCCAGATCACCCTAAACATGCAGTTCTAACCAGTTAGAATTAATAATTATTTAAACACAACCGGAAGCACAATCACAATTATCCACATGGTACAACTCAACTTGGGTCACACTCACATAAACATAATAATGGCTAATAACCCATACATGCTCAAAAACATAACATCATGACATGGCATTCCTCAATGCATATCACACTTAAATGTTTGGATTATTAATGGCCCACATAACACGAATCAGTCCTTACCACAACTCGTGTCAAACGCATTAGGCTGACGATTCTTCAACAATGACCCGCATCAAATGCATTAGATCTACGAAGCTACCCATGTTAAACACATCAGGTATCAGCAATCGCTTGCCCCATCGGGCACAATAATATCTCACATAAAACACATTGAGATTTCTCCAACTCTTTTATCACTCCAACTTCCCCACGTCAAACGCATAAGGATTTAGGGGATCACATGACATGCCAATAATCAAATCAAGATCACACATTGGCATACAGAGACTCACATTCATACCACATGGTCTTACTCTATACATCAATTTTAGAATTCGGCCTAGTCGCACAAACCACCAAATTGGTTCATTCACACCAAACACATTAGGGATTTAGACGATCACATGACATGCCAATAATCAAACCAAGATCACACATTGACATCTAGAGACTTACAATCATACCACATGACCTTACTCTATACATCAATTTTGGAATCTGGCCTAGTCAAACAAATCACCAAATTGGCCCATGCACACCTTATGCAGAAAATTGCTCAAACAAACATAATTTCAACCCATAATCCTGTCTAACTAACCACCAACATACCATAATCAAGCTAAACCACTAGTCATACAAATACCGATCAGCTATGAACAACATAAATAAATAGTGAACAGTATTCAAAAACTTAATGAACAATATCCAAACACAATGAACAATACCGGAAACTCAATGAACAGTACTCAAAATTTAATGAACAATACCTAGATATAATGAATAGTACCCAAAACTCAATTAACAATGCCTAGATGCAAGGAACATCCCTTAAATAGTGCAAATAACCCCTAATCACACCCTGAAAATCATCTATTAGCCTAATAGGATTGAACAGTACGATGAGAAAATGGAAAATGGCATGGCAGCAATGTGGCACGACAATAGCAATGGCAGCATGTGTGGCAGATGAGCAAGGTAGTGGTCAGATGAGAGTATTGGAGAGAGAGAGAGAGAGAGAGAGAGAGAGAGAGGAGAGGGGAATTTCTACCAAAATGAGAAAGAGAGGGGAAATGAGAGAGTGAAAGAGAGGAGAGAGAAGGGAAAGAGAGAAATGGAGGAAAAATTTGGGAAGAAAAGAGATGGTGACTTTGAAGTGACATAAAGTAGGTATGTAAAGTGATGGGTAGTAGGGAAGAGGACAAAATTTGAGTTCCATTAATTATTTGTCTCTTCCAAATAATTATGGAGAGCATTTTGGTAATCTATGAATTTAGAACTGGTTAGGAATTTTAGCACGAACGATAACAGATATTAGATCACTCAAAGAAAAGGATTAAACCAAAACCAAAATACCTCTACTACAATTTAAGGAATCTAACGCAACCCAGGGGCAAAAAGAGTCTTCTCCAAATTAGTTCAAATTTTACTTTTCTAAGACTTGGGGGGGGGGGGGGGGGGGGGGGGGGGACCGATAAATATATTATCCAAATAAGGTGACGTTCAAATAATCAGCAATGATATCCTTGAAAGTTCAATGCCCAATTTCGAAATCTAATTTGATGTTAAAATTAGTCGATTGCGAACGTATCTGAAAACCAATGGGCAACTTTTAGAGTCACGCGTATCGACCCGCAATTAAATTATCAAGTCGCATTTAAGTCAAGCCATGGCAACCTTGATTGTCATGTAACTACAAGAATCAATCACTAGTCCCGAAGGTCACAATTGTTACAATTGATTTAGGGACGTTTCCAATGCATACAACGGTCAAATGGAATTGCTCATGATTCAATTGTATAACTATGGTAAATCATTGCATAACCATTTTTGGATCGACATATAATGGCCCAAAATATTCCCTCACCAATCCTTATGGCCAAAATGTCAATCCATAGTCAAGTCTTTTGGTCAACGTACTTAATTCATAGTTAACCTTTGCTTAACAGTCAATCTTCTCAAAAGTGATCAGTTCTGAGCGAGATTTATCTAAAATGCATTGATGAGATAATCATTCATTTCATAAATCCTGAAAATAGGTCGAATTTTAAAATGTCACAACTCTTTCCCCCTTAGAAAAATTTCTCCCTCGAAATTTACAACAAACCCAACCGTTCAAATAAGCAAAGGTGTTGATGCATCATTTCTTCTTCACTTTCCCAAGTGGCTCCTTCGGTTCCATGATGCTCCCAAATCACTTTAACTAGCAAAATCGTCTTATTTCACAAAATCTATTCCCTTCTATCTTCTACTCAAATTGGTCTCTCCACGTATGACATCCTGTCATCCACTTTTATGAATTCATGATTCAGTATATGAGTTGAGTCTAGTTTGTACTTTCTTAGCATGGACACATAGAAGATATTGTATACTTGAGACAAATTCAGTGGTAAGGCAAGATGATGGGTTAAGGTCCCAATTCGTTCCAAAATCTCAAATGGACCTACGTACCTTGAACTCAACTTTCCTTTCTTACCAAATCGAGACAAACCTCACATTGGTGAAACCTTGAGGAAGATATGATCTCTCACCTGAAACTCCAAAGGCCTACGTTCCTTATCTGCATAACTCTTTTGATGACTCTGAGCAGTCTATAGCCTTTCTCAAATTACTTTAATTGCCTCGACTGACTATTGAACCAACTCTCAACCTATTATACTCCTTTTACTAACCTCATCTTTGCGCGTTGGCGTTCTGCAAGCTCTGCCATATAACGCCTCAAATGGTGTCATTCTGATACTATGTTGATAACTGTTATTGTATGCAAATTCGACCAGGTGTAAATGTTCTTCCCATCTTTCTTTAAAATCTATCACACACATTTGTAACATGTCATCGAGTGCCTGAATCGTCCTCTTAAACTGTTCGTCTGTCTGCAAATGATTGACCATGCTATAGTGTAACTTTATCCCCATAGCTGTCTAAAGACTCTTCCAAAAAGTTACAATAAACTTAGGGTCCTTATCCAACATGATTGTTACTAGAAATCCATGAAAGTAGACTATTTAATGTAAGTAAAGCTCAGCGTACCTATCCATTGCGAAGTTTTTTCATACCACCAAGAAATATGCTGGCTTAGTCAACCTATCGATGATCATCCAAATTGAATCATGACCTCTCTAGCTCCTCGGCAATCCCATGACAATGTCCATGGTGATTTGCTCCCATTTCCACTCAGGAATTTCCAACGGTCGCAATAATCCACCAGGCTTACAATGTTGGGCCTTCACTTGCGGGCAGGTCAGACACTTGGCCACATACTTAGCTACATCCACATTTATCTCCTTCCACCAGTAATGTTGTTGCAAGTTCTGGTACATCTTCGTGCTGCCCGAATGAATACTGTAATTGTTATGGTGAGCTTCTAATAAAATTTTCTCCTTTAGCTCTTCACCATTGGGCGCATACAATCGTCCATGAAACTTCAATATCCCATTCACGGATACTTAAAAGTTGGGTTTCTTCTTAGATGCATCCATACTTAGGATCTTTTGGATGTCGGGGTCCGCAAATTGTGACGCCTTTATTCTCACTTGAACCTTTGGTTCGATTCTCAAAGTTGATAACAAACTCGAGAGGTGACTTACCTCAAATTTGAATTCTAAATTGCTTATCCCTTAGAATAGAGTCCACTCCTTAACATCATATGGGTGATGCTCAATTTCTGGCTAAGTGCATTCGCTACTTTATTAGCCTTCCTAGGGTGATACAAGATGTCACAGTTGTAGTCCTTAAGTAATTCCATCCAACAACGTTAGCTCATGTTCAGTTCCTTTTGGGAGCACAAATACTTTAAACTCTAATAATCCATGTAGATTTGAAACATTTCTCCAACCAAATAATGCCTCCAAATTTTTAACACAAAATCGATCGCTGCAAGCTCCAAGTGTTGCGTTGGATAGTTTAGCTCATGAAGCTTCAGTTGACGTGATGTGTATGTAACAACCCTTCCGTACTACATTAGAATGCATTCTAATCCTTTCAGCAACGTAGCACTATAGATTACTTATCCTCCGGAACTAAATGGTATCGTCAATACTAGCACAGTTGTTAGCTTGCACTTAAACTCTTGGAAACTTCTTTCACACTTGTCCATCCATTCAAATCTTGTATCCTTCTTCAGTATATGTATCAAAGGAGTAGCTATCATAGAGAACCTTTCCATGAATCTTCTATAATAACTTGTCAGGCCTAGAAAAATTTGAATCTAAGTAACTAACGTTAGCCTTGGCCAATTTACAAATGCTTCGATCTTCATCGGATCCACCGAGATTCTATCTCCTAAGATTATAATGTCCAAGAAAAGCTACCCAATTGAGCTAGAAGTCACATTTCCTAAACTTGGCATAGAGTGAATGTTCTCTTAGGATCCGTAGAACCATACTTAGATATTGCTCATGGTCTTCAGGGCTCTTCGAATATACCAAGATGTCGTCAATGAACATTATGATGAACTGATCCAAAAACTCCTTGAATATCCGATTCATCATATCCATGAATGTAGCTGGGGCATTGCTCAGTCAAAATGGCACGACAGTAAACTCATAGTGTCCATATCTCGTACGGAACGCCATCTTTGGTATGTCCTCCTTCTTAATTCTTAACCAATGCTAGCCCATCCTTAAGTCAATCTTGAAGAACACTTACGCCCCTTGCAGTTGATCAAACAAGTCATCTATCCTTGGTAATGGGTACTTGTTCTTAATGGTTACTTGGTTCAATTGTCGATAGTCCATGTACAAACGCAATGACCCATCTTTTTTCCTCACAAACAACATAGGTGCTCCTCATGGTGACACACTAGGGCAAATTAATCCCTTATGCAGCAACTCTTACATCTAAACTTTTAACCCCTTCAACTCTGACAAAGCCATTCCGTAGGGTACTCTAGTGATTGGTTCAGTTCCATGGGCCAATTCAATTATGAATTCTACTTCTCTTTTAGGCGGCGATCTCGATAACTCTTGAGAGAAAACATCAGAAAAATTGCACATCACGGCTACATCCTCTAGCCTTATCTCCTCAACCAATGAATTAGCCACATATGCTAGGTAATCTTGGCATCCTTCGTTTAACAACTTAGTTGCCTCAAGCGATGAAATCCAAGGGATTGAGTGTTGGGTTTCTAGTAATCTCGAGCGCTCGTCACATACATAAAAACATATCATACATGCAGCGGAGGAAAATAAATTCAAACGGCGCCCTAAATCGTCTTAGAAATTCTCGTATACTTGAATCGAAAGTCACACTTTCTAAACTAAGTTTAGAAATGTACATGGACAACAAAGATTGGTTGCGGTTCTATTTCTTTGTCCTCAAGCCTAAGAAGTGTCAGGGCTCTAGTTTAGATATGCCCTAACACCCGTGCGACCTTGAAGATGGAGACTCGGAGAAACGGCCCTCGGATTATACTAGTAATCCTCGCGGCGTCTCGATCCGAGCCCTTCGTTTTCAACCAATGGAAACACAAACTTTGTGTGTCCGAATTGGTCGATTCTCGAGCTCACTTTTTCACAAAATTTGACACGTGTATGTGTGACTTTCTCAAGTTTCTAACGTCTTAAACTTGAGCCCCTTATCTCTATTTATAGAGGATTGGAGTGGGAGAGAATGAGGGGAAGGGGCGGTATAAAATCGCCCCTCATAAACCGCATCATGTGGCGGCCAATGGAGGGCCACCACGTGGACTACTAGCCGGCCCACGTGGGCAGCTGGATGCTGATCAAAGGTAGTAAAACCACCTTTGACCAGCCACGTGAGCCTTGCCCAAAGGGTGGTGGTCAATGGTAGCAATTTTGCCGCTTTTGACCAGCCCGTCGGCCAGTCTTAGGCGCCCATTCGGCCAGCCCAAATGGTGTTATTTTTTGCGGCGATCCTCATCCAAGAGCTCTAGACATTCTAGGCTTCAAGTCTCTCAAGTTTTATGATCAAATCACATTGTTTGATATGCCAAACGTTTTTGTCAAACAGATAGAAAATTCTATCCTACTTTTGATTTTCTAAATGATAACCTTTCTTATCCTTTCTTTTGAATAACAAACTTATCCAATGATGATGCAAGCATGATGTAACCATTACATCATTATGCCTGTGTCATTTATTTCGTCCTTTAGTGAGCTTTAGAAGAAGTAAACGAATCCAATCCATTTTAACTCCTTTTGACTATCCAAATAGTCCTATCGAATTCTCGTGATCCCGTCTTCGTTATGAACGTCGCCAGATGTTGGTTAAGGCATGTGACATCCCTAAGTTCACACCTGAACTGGCAGTAAGATTTCTCAAGGAATTGATCGTCCCAAATCAATCCTTAGATCCCACAAACCGTGAGTGACGTCTAGCAACATATCACGGTTACCCAGTCAGAATGAAGTACGAGGACAAAGTGAACTTGTTAGCCTTGGTTTGGTGTTATTCAGTCCTTCTGTCTTACTATGTCCCGATCGAATGAGGGTCATAGATATTTGAGTCAAGCCCACAGATTCGATCATATGCACAAATCTATCTGACGTGTATTCGGCAAGACTCCTCTCGACTTCCGCCTTGGCCAAGGACTTTCTAATGCACCGTCACGAATAGATCACAGAGGACATCAACCTCATCTAATAAAGAGACAGATCCCAACTATTGCCCACGCCTGTGACTTCGTATATGGAGAACTATGACCATCATCCACAGGGGTGGATCAATGATCGGGCAATATCGTACCTGTGAACCACAGCCATCCAATATACAAGCCAGCATCGTGGCTCAGGTCTGAGGACCATTAACACACTAAAGCCAAGAGCGATTGAGATATTGACCAAGTACGAAGCCTTCATGTTAGTCAATCGCTCTTTTGTCACATTCAGTGGATTCGATCGAACTCGTTTTAATACGAACACCTGCGTTCCAGCTTAGACATCTAATGTCTGATAACTTGTGACTTATCATCTCTATTGGGCATCTAATGCTCAATAGCGAGGCTGCGAACACACTGGTCTCAACCGGCTCGTGGATACCCAATTCACGATCTTTCGACCAGGAACCAATTTGAAGATAAAAAACCAACTGATGACCCATCACAGATATTCTTGACGCCTCAAGAATGGATATCAGTTTCAACTGATCTAATGGACTTTATTTATCTAAAGTAAAGGGACAAGATGAATAAATAAGCGTCTTACCATTAATACAATATCAACAGTATAATATCTATGCCATACATATAATCATCACATGGTTGCTTTAGGGCATATTTCTAACATTAAGGTTCTTCCTCGGTTTCCCACAAACTTGTATTTAGGACAACTAATCGGATTAAATTAGATCACCTTGCTACCACAGTCCATCACAGCCCTTTGCTTTACTAACCAATCCATACCAACTATAACATCAAAATCATACATAGCCAAAATCGCTAAATCTACCTATTCCTCCCTATCACCAATGGCTATCTTACAACTTGAACATCCTAACTAGATAAGCACTTTATCCTTTAAAGGGGAAGTAACATGCAACTTTACTTTTAATGGTTTCGATTCAATTTCAGCTAATACCATAAAGTGTTTAGATACAAATGAGTGCGACGCTCTTGGGTCGAACAAAGCATAAGCCGCATGACCACATAAAGAGACCGTACCTGTGATCACACCGGACACATCTTCCACCTCCTTTTGCACCATTGCATAGACTTTCCCTTGTACTGGTGGTTGATTTTGGTTATTATGTGGGGTGGCTTCGACTTGAAGTCCCATTCAAAGTTGTTGAGGTTGGAACTATGGCCCAATAGTTTGATTTGAACAATTCTTTATATGATGGCCGTGCTGGCCACACTTGAAGCATTCTCACGTAATACCCGAGCAAGGGCCATTCCCATGCCTCCCTCCTTACAATTAATACACTACTCCAGATTGATGTGCCGACTTCTTGAATGCCTTTCCAAAGTTGCGATTGTCCCCAACAGGCATATATCGCGATTTAGAGGCGGCAGCGCTTTTAATCATATTTCACTCAATCATTTGAGCCCTCTCATAGAGCTTGTTGTAATCCCTCAAATTCTAGAGTATCAGCTAGCTATGAAGTTCCGGCTTTAGTCCACCCTAGAATCTCTTTACTTTATCCAATGGGTTTTACATCATCCTCGAGGTGTACTTAGATAGTCTTGTAGATTCGGCATTGTATTAGTCCACTGTCATCTGACCCTAGCGAAGCTGCAAAAACTCCACCATCTTTTGTTCTTGCGCTATCTTAGAGAAGTACTTTCCATTGAAGGCCTCGCTAAAGTTAGCCCAGTTTGGAACCGTGCCTTTGGGGAAAACCCTTCCTTGGTTGGCCTTCCACCAATCATTAGCGTTACCTTGGAGTTGATATACCACAAGGGTCACTTTTTCTCCTTCCAAGCACCTCAAAGAGCGAAAGCCTTTTCTAACTTTTCAATCCCAAGAGAAGCAGTCTCGAGATCTCCATTCTCATCAAATGTGGATGGTTTCAACTTTAAAAATTGATTCAACAGCTGGTGCATCTAGTGATTCCCATTTTTATTTCCCTAATTACCATTTGCATCATTTGCAGTGGCAACGGTAGTCTCAGCAACTTGAGCAACAGTAGCAGCTTGTTCTTGAGCTTGCCTTCCTATCAAATTTTCAATTTTTTCCAAAGCTCTCAAGACCCCATCCACTCTTGGATCCTCCACAGCTCTTGCTTGTGAGCTAGATGCTCTTTCAATCCTTTTACCTTGGTTGCTCATACTCTCAAGATCTCATAACACCTAAATTTGCTATAATTTTGCCATGAAATTAGAGATCTAAGCCAGCTATTCAAGTCTAGTAGTTCTAAGTTGTAGACCACAATAACAATCACAATCTGCAACCATAAAATAAGTATCATAAACTCATAATCAATGGGGTTCTTATTTTTACCTTTTGTCTCACCGCATCTATAACTTAGCATAACAACAACCAACCATTTAGCAAGCCAAACAAGCATCAGCACAACAAGCATTAATCATCTAGTGTGATGCAAATCAAGCCTACCATTCATACGTGCATACTCACACAACATGCGTATTACACTACACACCTAGGAATAATTAGGGCTAGTGTCCGGGCTAGTTACAACGGCATTCGGCGGAAGGATCTTTATGGGATCCAACTCCATAGGGTCCCACTTTCCCACTCCATAGTAAGGTACATCAAATCCTTGGAGTGGACCGTGCAACACATCCCCATCACTTAGAATCCAAGCCAAAAAATGGTTGAGGCTACCAAAATGTATCCATCATATCCACCCACACAGTACATGCATGCTTAAAATACACCCTACCATCTCCCATCGGATACTCCATCACCATATGATCAATATCCCTCGATATCCCAAAATGTCACGAAGGGTCATCCATTCCCAAGGTTTAGGGTCTAAAAGGTTTGAGGATAATAACAATGAGAAATGAATATCAATAAACAAACTCCCTAAGCCTCTCTTAGGATAACACATACTTTCGAATCGCCCTAAATATGCATTTCTAACCAGCCAGAACTACTAATCATATAAATACAACTGAAACCATAACCACAATTATTCACATGGCACAACTCAACCAAAGTCACACTTACATAAGCATAATAATGGCTTGTAACCTAAATATGCCCAAAAACACAATATCAATCACATGGCATTCATCAAATATATATCACACTTGAATGTCCAGATTATTAATGACCCATGTAACATGTATCAGGTCCTTGCTACAACCCGTGTCAAACAGACAAAGTGGCGATTCACCAATAATGAACCCCATGAAACACATCAAGTTTGCGAAACTACCTACATCAAATGCATTAGATATTAGCAATCGCTTCCCCCGTCGAGCACAATAACATCCCGCGTGAAACGCATTAGGGATTTAGGTGATTACACGACATGCCAATAATCAAATTAAGATTACACATTCACATCTAGAGACTCACAATCATACCACATGGTCTTAATCTATATATTAATTTTCGAATCCAGTCGAGTCACATAAATCCCCTAAACAAATATAATTTCAACTCATAATCAGGTCTAACTAACCACCCAACATCCTATATCAACTAATCAAGCTCAACCACTAATCATACAATCATCGATCAACCATGAACAGCATAAATAAGTAATGAACAATGCTTAAAACTCAGTGAACAATACTCAGATGCAATAAACAATACCCAAAACTCAATGAACAGTACCTGAAACTCAATGAACAATACCCAAATGCAATTAATAATAGTCACAACTCAATCAATAGTGCCTAGATGCAATGAATAGCCCCTAAATAGTACAAATCAACCCCTAATCGCAACCCAAAAATCACTTGTTAGCCTAATCAAGGATTAGAGGGTTTACTTACTTCAAATCCAAGATCAAAAGCCCACTGAACAAGTCCCAACAATGGTGATGAATGGCAGCAATGAGAAGACGGTGGTAGTAGTGCGGCATGACGATGGTGATGTAGTAGTTGACCGAGCGACGGCGGCGCATCGAGAGATCAAGAGAGAGAGGAGAGGGGAATTTTGGCCAAAATGAGATAAAGAGGGAAAATGTGAGAGAAAGAGAGGAGAGAGAAGGGAAAGAGAGAAATTGGAGGAAAATTTGAGGGAAAAAGGGATGTGAAGTGATGGGTGCATAGTGAGTGGGGTAGTTGAGGGGTATTAATAGGGAAGAGGATAAAATTCAAATCCCATTAATTATTTTTATCTCTTGTAAATAAATATGGAGGGCATTTTGGTAATCTGTGAATTCAAAACAAGTAGGGAATTTTAGCATGAATGATAGCAGAAACTAAATCACTCAAAGAAAAGTATTAAATTAAGACCAAAATACCTCTACTACAAATCTAAGGAATCTAATGCAACCTAGGGACAAAAAGAGTCTTCTCCAAATTGGTTTGAATTTTACTTTTTCAAGAATTCAAGATGGATCAATAAATATTTGAACCAAATAAAGCGTTGTCCAAATAATCAACAATGATATTCTTGAAAGTTTGATGCCTAATTTCGAAATCTAATTCGTGGTTAAAATCAGTCAATTGTGACTTCAGCATATCTCAATCCAACGAACGGCTTTTAGGAGTTATGCCTATCGATCCGCGATTGAATTATCAACTTGCATTTAAGTCAAGCCATGGCGACATTGGTTATCATGTAATTACGAGGATCAATAACTAGTCCCGAAGGTCACAATCGTTAGAATTGGTTTATGAACGTTTGCAATGCATATGACAATCAAATAGAATCACCCGTGATCTAATTATATAACTATGGAAAATTATTCCATAACTATTCGTGGATCGGCTTATAATGGTCCAAAATATTTCCTCGCCAATCCTTATGGCCAAAGTGTCAATCCATGGTCAAGTTTTTTAGTCCATGAATTTAATTCCTAGCTAGCTTTTTCCTAATGGTCAGACTTCTCAACAGTGATCAGTTCTAAGGGAGATTTATCTAAAGTGTATCGATGAGATAATCATTCATTTCATAAATCCTAAGAATAGATCAAATTTCAGAATGTCACAGGCCATATGGGAAAGCGAAGAGATAATGAAACGCAAATACCCATAATTATTCAGAGAACCGGGTATATTTAATTTCGAGGACGATTTCTTAAGGAGGGGAGAATTGTAACATTCACGTTTTAGCTAAGTAGAAGTTATTAAATCCTATTTTAATAGAAATATGGACTAGCCTTTAAATTAAGATATTATAGCAGCATCAACTAGAAAACAAACAAATATAGGCAAAAGATGAGATGGATAGAGGTGAGAACTACTGGCTACCATCTAACCAAGGTCGGATAGGGTCGTCCATCGTCTAGCCAAGGTCAAACCGGCTTGGCCCATCCTGACCGAGCCAAATAACCTCGGTCAATCCTGGATGGCACTCGGTGAGCACCTAACCAAGTCTAGTCGTGCCTAGCCGACGCTGTACCGGACCAACCAGCCAAGGTGGTATACAATCCACCAGCCGGTGTGGTGCACGATCGACCGCCCTATTGAGCCACCATGGCCACATCACCTTCGCCTAAACTTCTATGATTACTGGTCATCAATAAAAAGAAAGTCAATGGTAAGTCAATTGGATATGAATAATGGGGAAATGCCATTATCAAACTTAGAGATTAGGATAAATTTCATTTTCAAATCTTATGATAACTACGGATGTCATTATCAAACTCTAAAGGATAATAATAAATATCATTAACAACTCCAGGATAATCATATATGTCATTTTGAACCTTTAGAGATAAGGATAGATTTCATTTTTAGGCTCTAAAGGACAAGACAAGGTTTCCTTATTAACCATACAAGTGGACCAATTAAATGGTGAAAAATGCCAAATCTAAAAACCTAAGAGGATAGCCTAATCAAGTGGCCCAATCAAGTATCAATAAGTGCCTAATCTAGAGACCTAAGATACCTAGCCTTCTAGGTGGACCAATAATATTAAAATAACAAAGCAATGTCATTATTAAAGAATCTTATGAATGAAGTTAAGAAACTACTATAAATAGGGCTATGGTCTCCTCATTTCCCCCCCCCCCCCCCTCGCTCTCTCTCTCTCTCTCTCTCTCTCTCTCTCTCTCTCTCTCTTCACCATCTCACCCACACTCATACTCTCGCAACTCTCATGCCCTCAAGCATGGTCATGCCTCTTCTTGTGCTTCTACTATCGTTTACAAGTAGTTTTACATCGAGAGGTAGGTGAAATTACTAGGTTTAAGCAAGGGATATTAGTTTGATGATCTGGTGAAGTGACTACAAGGATGTTGTTTTATAAGTAACAAAACATGTGTTGAAATGTGTGCTTGATCTTGGTAAAGGAAGAATAAAAAACAAATCATGTGTGTGCATGCATATTTCATATAGAATCATTGCATAGGGCATGTGGATTGCATGAAAATCATAATCAAGATTAAGAAAAGGATCATGCACGTGCAAGAGTGTGGTTACCATTAAAAAATGATGACATGCCATCATTAGTGAGAAAAGCGATGAGGTAGGGGCTTGAGACATCATTAGTAAGAAAAGTGACGATGTAGTAGTTTGACGTGACGATGAAATTTCTGACCGTTGTTTATGACAACATGGTCATAAGTACGTGTTGTCATCCACTAAAAGTAATACTTGAGGCGATGACATAGACGTCGTTCACCTAATGGTGATATGAAATGTATGTGCCATCGTACAAGTGTAGTGACAACGTTGCTCAATACCAAAAGTCCCTATGGGTGGCTCAAGAAAAGAAAGCCTAAAAGTGAAAAGAAAGAATGCACATTGCATCCATTGAGTTTATGCTTGACAATATAATTTATGCCATACACGGTTACTGTTAAATAAAGAATCACGTGATAGTTTTGTGGTTCGCGACATCAAGTATTGAAACTACTAATCTATCTTAAGGTTAGTAATTTTATCTACTAGACTGTATGCTCGTCTCTTTACTTTTTAGGGAACTAATATAGCACTGTCGACGCCACGCCGTGGACTGGTCATCAATGTGGACTACAGTGAAAGGGATATTCTTTGTGTTATTTCAGGGTCCACTTACACTAGGATCAAGGATACTGTATGGCCTAATGTTGGACGATCTGAGTTAGTTCCTATTCTGTTCGTAGCCTTGCATCTCAACGTAGAAGGGCACCTGATTAGACCTCACCCAGGCTTTAATGGACCCCCTTGCTTCCAGGATGGGAGCACGGTTGAGCTACCATGGAGATTCTTGTCCGGCTCTACTTTATAGTGGCTCTAGTTGTCACAATAGAGACTTGAGGGCCAAGATGTTCGGTAAGAAGTTTAATATAGGTGTGTTTTAAATGATGGGAGAAGTTGCAAACCAACCCGTTCCTTTTTCCCAAAATTTTGACTGTGTATCTTTTCACGAGAAAATTTTTATACATAAATGTTAGAAGTAGAGATAATAAATAAAAGGGTTGTTAGGGCTCCCAAAATAGTAAGATGATATCCATTGTCCGATGTTTTGGTTGCTCCTTCTTCACATGCCAAAATTTTTACGGTAAACCCCATCACATTAATACTGGTTAGGTGGATTAATAGATAATTTAAGAAGGGAATTATCCTAGGACGTCACACCTTGTGTGAGCTGGATGAGAAAGAGAGAGCGAGCAGTCAGGGCGAGAGAGAATCAAGAGGGAGCGAGTTTGAGCAAAGAGGGAGAAAGCAGTCGAGGGGTTATCCACGGAGAGAGGGGATAAGAGAAAATGAGAGAGGAGAGAGAATGGAAGGATTCTTATAGAGGTAGGGGAGGTGGGAGGTCAAGTGGCACTTCGCATCTAGGCAAGTGTGGCCGACCAAGTGGATGATTACACTAGTTGTACTTACTTTCATGTAAAAGGCTTTACAGGATGAAAAATATATACTAGGCACCAATATCTTATCGATCTGGTAATTGTTGCACCTCTAATTAAAGTTCTCTAAATACAGTCCACTGATTATCGTTGCCGAAAATAAGGGGTCATTCGAGCGTATCAAATAGATACTATATTTACATATGGATCCCTATGTCGTTTTTGCTTGCTAAACAGGCTAGTGAAAACCAATATGTCACAACTTAAGTGTCATAACTTTCAGTTAACCACTTGAGTAGGGAAATGATACTTTTTGTGCCAAAAGTTGTGTATGAAGATTACTTTAGTGCCAAAAGTTTTGATCAGATCACTTAAGTACCAAATCATGACACAATGATCAATTTATTGCCAAATCAAAGACAAAAGGATCACTTTGGTGCCTCCGGTAAACTTTTTTGACCAAAAGTGCCATGTGTCAATAATAGCTAATTTTTCAATGTAAAATGACTTTTAAAAAACAAAATGAGTCCACATGGGCTACCACGTGGACTTTTGCACTTTAAAATAAATTAAAATAAATCAAATTCAAATATAAAAATAAGCTAAAATTTAAATTCATTTAAAATAAAAATTTTATTAAAAATTTAAAATAAGCCCAAAAATTTAACAAAAAATCATAATATTTTTTAAAAAAAAGGACAAAAAGTTTTAGAACCAAGCCCTCACCGCTGTCGCCCCCACCATCGCCAGCAATGGCCAGTGGTGGTGGGGCATGGTCAGCGATGCTCGTCAAGCCCGCATCGTCTATTTGTAAACATTTTTTTTTGCATTTTTACTTTTTTGTTAATTTTTAACCTAAATTTTCAATTTATTTTAAAGAAAAATTACATCTTTTGATTTTTTTCCAATTTTTTAAATATATTTTTAAATTTTTTAATTGTTGACTGTACTTTGGAGGAGTCACATCAACCTCAAATATTAATAAAATAATGCCATGTTAGAATTCCGACATACAAATCGGACTTGGTACCAAAGTGATTGTTTTTCAAAAAATTTGGCACTTAAGTGATCCAATTGAAACTTTTGGCACCAAAGTAATATCCTAAACAATTTTCGATCATAAAAGCATTCTTTTCCCCACTTGAGTGCCATAGTTTTTAGAAATGTCCACTCAAATGTTGGAAATCAAACGTAGCACAGAACTTGTGGTGAATGCCTTTAGAAAGTTTTGGGACTCAAATGATCGATTGAAAAAATAATATGGCACTCAAGTGATTGAACAAAAAATAGTTGTGGCACCCAAGGGGACATTCCAAATCTTCAACCGACAAGAGAGTGGCAGAAGGAAATCAACACAAAGAAATTGATCTGCCAAGGCATCATATCGAAGAGCAGTTAAGGAATGTTGCTCCAAATTCTAATATGGTGTCAACCATGAAAATATTGCTTGAAGAACAACATAATGACATAGCTAACTATAAATGTGAGTCATATGTTAGATATGATCAAATCGGTGATCATCAATGCTATGAATAATGCCTTGTCAAAGCTAGGGTCAACCAATCAGCCCCTACAATTCCAAGCAAAGTGAGTGGTAATAGAGTACATTTGTCACGCCCCAATCCTCGGGCATGAGCTATCCCTACCAAAATGTCTCAGGTTGGAAAGGATAGCGTCCTAGGCATGCTAACAACCAAACCAAAAATCTTACGCATACAGAAATGTTTTAACACTCCTAGACAAACAAGAAGCAGGGATAGAAAAGCAGGACATCCATTCATTTAACTAAATATTTTTGATACAAAATCAAGCAGAGGCTCGCTAACCCTACGGAGCTAAATAACATAAATATAACCCCATTCTTTGGGGTGGCTTCCTAAGACCAGCAAAAGGATAGGTGGGTCAGGACGAGTTAGCTACTCATCTACTCCAAAAGAGGGGCTATTACTCCATCAGTGAGTTAACAACCTAAGCCCGAATAAGAAGATTATTTGCTCAGGTATCACAATTAATAATCTGTTAAAATAGACATTGTTTTATGAAAATACCAACCAATTAAAGTCTTCCCTTGAAATCCTTTTACTGGTGGTCACAAGGTTTTTTGCACACTACTGGTGTGATTTTACACTATGACTGGCAGTGTCTTCTGATAGTCCGTAAGATTCGTATGACTGGCACAATACGTTGCTATCAGGAAAATAGCACATGACTAGTGTGACTTTACACTATGACTGGTAGTGTCTTCTGATAGTCCATAAGATTCATAGAACTAGCATGACACGTTACTATCATGAAAATAGCACACGACTGGTGTGACTTTACACTGCGACTGGCAGTGTCTTTTGATAGTCCATAAAATTCATACGACTGGCACGACACATTACTATAAAAAAAAAATAGCACACAAATGGTGTGATAGAGCACTACGACTAGCAATGTCTTTCGATAATCCGTAAGATTCGTACGACTGGCACAATACGGAACTACCATGATAATATCGTACGATTGGCACGGACCATACAAATGGCACAGATTTTAAGACCCTTATGTGACCACCTTTATGAGTTATAAAAATCAGCCAATTTCCAAATTTTCCAACTGAATATCAATAATCATTCATTTTTCGGTCTGACAGAAATCCTTCCAATTATTGAGCAGTCCCATGTCAATCTTGAGCTCAAGCAATCGGCCACGAAATATCATAATAATTCCAATTATTTAAACAAACAACCATCAAGGACTACTGGACTATCAATTAATCAGTCAAACAATTCATCGGTCGCTCGGCTCTAGTCCATCACTCGCTCTCGATTACAAGTTCAGTCATTCAGTCAATCGATCAATCTAATTTTCGACCAGCCACCGACTACTTTGGTACTCGGTCTAACTTATTTAATTGTGGCCATTTAACCTAAACTAGTTTCTAGCTAATTCGACCATGATTAGACTACTCGAATGTCTGGTTAAATAACTAATTTACTAATTTAATCCCGAGTGCAAATTCATGCCTTAGCCAAGGATTAGAGGTCAACTCACAAATGTCGACTAATCCGGTTGGCAGCGGCGAACTCTGGCGAACGGTGGCGATTTCCAACAAGCAGCGGTGGCAGTTTCACAGCGGCTAGAGGATGAGGAGGAGCAACGATTTGGCTTGGGCTCATGCGCGTCGTGACTGGAGTCGCGGCTACGGCGCGCGACGCGAGCTGGACAGTGGTAAGGTGGCTCGACTGAGTGGCATGCTTGGCTGGGCATTGATGCCTAGAGGGCAGAGAAGAGCTCGGGCCACGGGTGGTTGGCTACACAAGCGAGCTTCGACAAACCAGCAGCAGCAGTGGCGGGGAGCTCCGGCCATGAGCGGCTGGCCGAGGACGGGCATGCTCAGGTGGTTGGCTGGAGCTGGCGGTGGACGCAGCTGGAGTTGGCGGTGGATGTAGCCGGAGTAGGTGGACGCAGCTGGAGTAGGCGGTGGCGCGAGTAGGGCTGGGGAGATGGTGATGCGAGCTAGAGCAAGCTTTGCCACTAGTCCGAGCAGGAAGCAGCAATGGAGGAGGAGACTGAGTAGCAGCAGCCACAGCAGGTTCGCGAGCGGCCGTGAGGAAAAGACGAAGCAGCAACTTAGGTTCACAAGTGGTCGAAGGTCAAGCAGCAGCCGAGCTCAAGCAACAAGCTCAAGCGGCCGAGAAGGAGGGAACGACGCAGCAGAACAAGCAATGGCCGAGAAGCAGTAGCAACACGCAGCAAGAGTTGGAGCAGCCGCGAGCTCACACGCAGCCACGGGAGAAGAGGCGAAAAAGAAGCAGCAACGGGTCCATGCAGAGGAGTAGCAGCGGTAAGTAGAAAAGAAGCAACGGCAGCAACAACACGAGGATGAAGCAGCAGGCAAATGGGTGCAACAGCTGAGCAAAAGAAGAGGGAGCAACTGCAGCACGAGCAAGTAGCCCCCTAGAACCGAGGCTAGAAGAAGGAAGAAGAAGCAGTCGCGGCAACAGTAGGTTCCAGCAATCGAGAGTGAACGAGTAGCAGTCGTAAAAGATGAAGACGTAGCAACGGAGCAGCAGCAATGGCTACAACAGACAAGGACGAAGAAGCAGCGGCAACCAAGAAAACGAAGCTCCAGCAGCAACGAACCGAAGGAGCAGGAGTCGCAGCAAGCAGCAGCCGAGAAGAGGAGAAAGCAACAACGAGCAAAAAGAGAAGGACCAGCAGCAAAAGTTGGAACAGCAACAAACTTCTAGCAGCGGCGGGCAGCAGCCGAGGAACAGCAGCAGCAGTTCACCGGCAACCAAATGAAGAACCCGTGAGCAGAAGAGAGGGGAAGAAGGAAAATAAGCCAGCCGCAGCCCCTTTTTCTTACGTGAACAGTCCCTTAGAAAGTGGATGGCTGAAGAGAAATGATGGAGGTTGGAAGCCAGACCTGACTTTCATGGGAACTGGGGCTCGGCAGAGATGAAAAAGAAAGAGAGAAAAAGTAGAGTATACGTCCAACCGAGAAGAAGAAATCAGCCCAGCAAAGGGGGCTGTTCTTTTGTGAATAGTTGGTGGCTCGGGAGTTGTCAGAGTGGCGTTGGGGCAGTTGGCCAGCAGGAAGAGAAGGAAAGTAGAGAAAGATTTGACTGGCCGAAAATGGGTGAAGTCTAGTAGGACAAAAGGAATAATGGAGAAAGAGCCAAATCAAATTGAAATTTTCTTGCCTTGTAGTCAATAAATTTGGGAATGAAAATGAAATTAATAAATTTAAGGCTAGGCGAAAAATTTGTATAACGAACAGTGTATTTTTGGATTTGCGTGATGACGATCCGGACTCGACTGGGGTTTGACGCATATGAAACTATTTCGGCGCGAATAGAAATTTTTCTTCAGTGCGATCAACGAAGTTCAACTTCGGACCGATGTTCCAACTAATTTATTTTCGCGTCTAAAATTTAATCCTCTTTCCACAAAATTTGAGTTTTATTATGATTTCGGATGACAAGTTTTCGGGATGTCACAACATTTCTAATCTCTCTCCATTTATTGGTGCTAATAATATTGGTTAGAGTAGTCAACCCCCAATAAGAGGGCCTAATACTCTAAAGAAGCTCTAACTTTAGCTCTTGTCCTAATTATACATTCTCTCTCATGAAAAAATCCAATTTTCAGTCTAGTCTCAATTTTACCTAAAATTTTTTTGTCTTAGAAAAAATCCTCAACTTTAAGTCATGCCCCAATTCTAACCTAAACTATTTTTATCTTACAAAAACTCATAACTTTAGGTCATGTCCAAATTTTACCATCCAATCTCAATTTCACCATAAATTTTACTTGAGTCACATCCAAAATTCTTTGTTGGTAACCGAGAAATGAAAAATTCCAAAGCATGAGCTATTCGAGTGTCTTGAGCTTGAGCTCCCTGACCATGAAAGATAGAGCATTCTCAAGCAGGAGAGATTGAAGATCAAGTGCAAAATCACTAAGGACAATTTTAATGGAAGTTTGATTGAGACAGATTTAAGACACAAGTAAAAGTTGATGATCTTTTTGAGACAAAAAGATTAGAGTAAAATAAAAAATAGACCTAAAGTTGGGATTTCTTTTATAAGACAAAATAAAGTTTAGGGTAGTATTGTATTGGACCTAAATTTGAGGATTTTTTATGCAATAAAAAAAATTCGAGTAGAATTGAGATTGGACCTAAAGGGGGCTTTTAATGGGACAAAAAAAATGTTTAGGATAGAATTGAGACTGTACCTAAAGTAGGCCTTTTTTATTAGATGAAATTAAAAATTCCATATTCAATTTTTTTTTTTGCTGCTTGTCTGTTAAATTACTCATGACTGATCATTTAAAGAAAATTCTTTTGGCCAAGATTTCTCTTGTAAGTTTATGTCTTTTGAGTATCATAACTTACCTCGCAATAAAAATGCTAATGCAGTACTCAAAGGTGGGAAATTTATGCCTAATTCTTGAACTGTTAAATATGCTTGACAAAATCGACTACTAGCTATATAATTACATGTGTAGACAATTGGAATGTAGTTGATGGGTCATTGATTTTAGGTGCCGGTGGGGCTTTCTCAATTAATAGAGCCTGTTCGCAAAACTAAGATTGATGTTGAAACCTGTGAGCAAGAATTCCGCTGGTTTCGCAGAAAATGGATTTGAAAACTGCTTTTCTAAAAATGATAGTTTAAAATAATTGGTCAATAAAAAAAAGTTTCTATTATCAACGACAATTTATGTTTAAATATTTTCGTTCACGAAAATGTTTGTTTTTCATTGCCGAACTATTTCGAGCGATCATTATTTTGAAAATACTTTTCAATTTATTCATTTTTTGCTGAGCCTTGATGAAGAGCTTGGGAGAAATATTTGAACATGAATTAACAAGAAGAAATAAGGTAAGGGATGTGAACCAAGGGGGAAGGGTCCGTCCAATTCATTGCTGAACGTATCCAAAGGGTTTTGATCCGACAATAAATCATCGTCCCTATGTAAATATGTGGCCGAACGAAGCCAAATGGTTTTGATTGATTCTCTCCCTCTCTCTCTCTCTCTCTCTCTCTCTCTCTCTCTCTCTCTCTCTCTCTCTCTCCACCCTCCTCTTTTTGATTAAAGTGTTTGAGCCCCACGTACGTCTTATGCTCTTGACTTGAATAGTATTTCCACATTTGGCCCACACAGAAACACTCCCAATAAACGTCAAGCTCAAAGAGATATGCAGGGACTGCATGTGATCGTGCTTCGCGTGCAAAATAGTGGAGAAGGGCCGCGGCTGACAGTGGCAGCCCCCTCACGCGGACCCGGTGCCAGCCTTGCTCTCATTTGTTTCTTTTCTTTTTTCGGAGACTGAGCTACACATACGTCGCTACCAACGATTAAGGCAAATAAATTTTTCCTCTCTTACTCTCGTTCGCTCCACCATATTTGTCACCCTTATTTGTCGTCCTTTGGGGTTGTTTATTGTCATTGAGATGTCCTTCATAATCCATGTATGGTGGCCAAGTGGCAAGCCAGAGAGGATCAACGAACGAAGGGTAGGGAGTAGTGATTCGAAAAAGACCGAGGGAATGTGGATTGGCCTTGGTCCGAGGGAAAGTTGATGTTGCTTGAAGGAGTATCGGTCCAATGTATATGTCGATTTAGAACGAAAGAGCGAAGTCCTGGGGGTAAGACTAGTGGAAATTAACGAGTTAATCATTGATTCAGGCAGTGGTGCGGACTGAATTGGATGAGAAGGGAGTTGGCTTAGTTGATTACAGCACAATGGATCATCTAATTCGTTGCACGCTGACTTTGGCATAAGAATTAGCATCTTACAATGCTAGTGGTTTAATATTCGGGGGGGCTGATGTGGAATGAAATTCGTCTAATTAGGTGTACCTTGTCGGTTGCAGACTAAGTTTGGGTTCGTGACATAGTGTTGCGAATAATCCCTCGCAAATGCGGAAATAAACCGTGACAAGGTTTACCTTCGAATATTGTGCGTATTGTGATTTGTATCACTACATAGTTATTGATAGGTAAGGTGATTGGCTATTTAAAATATGGTTAGGTAGACTAATGACGAATGGCTTTAGAGACCGAGGACTTTAATAGTAAATGGAGGACTAACTGTCACAGCGATTAATCCTAATTGACCTTAGAGTAACTACAAATGAGAGATAACTAATGTAATGTCTAGCTAAGGATTGATCGCGGACTAAATAGTAGTGGAAATTGTGGTGTAACGGATCTGTTACCCAAAGGAATTTTGAAATGAAAATGTGGAAAGTTAATATCAAAACTACTTAATGTTGCCTTAGTCATGTATTATATGAAACTTGCATTCTTGCATTACCTCTCCATGCATATTATGTGGCGATCAGAAATGGTGGAGTGGAGGAGGCCACAGAAATAAATGTGAATAATTCCCTGAGGGAGATGGGATGCCCTGGTAGGTGGTGCCAAGAGGATCGCATGGTATATAACACAGAGCCTCGGAGTGATGAGTTCATGATGGGCAATTGCCATGGAAGTTGTCGGAAAAGCCGAAAAGATATGAATGTTACGGGTCGGTAATTGACTAGGGTACAATGGCAATAAACGGTGTACATGGGAGACTTGCACTCGTTCATTTGCATTTTGCATTTTCATGTGTCCTGCTAATATGTATGTGTGTGTATATATATATATATATATATATATATATGAACATTTGCATGTATAACCCAGTTATGAAATGAGCGATATGTATGAAACTCCGACCATTGCCTTACTTTGGATAGTGGATTTGTTGATTTGCTATAGATTCGTACGTATAGTGAATTGAGCAAGCATTAGAGTGTTTAAATTTACTTGCTAAGATGTCTTACAATTCTGGTATCATTGTTTTTAGACTGATAGGTATGGGTTCCATCCTGATTCCCTTGGTCTCTCGCTACGATCTCCCATCAAGCTTGAGATGGAGACCAAGACTTCAAGGTTCCCAATGAGCATGGAATTACATTCACCCATGTGATCGCCACCCTCAAGGTCAACATCGGAGTCGGCTTAGCCCTAGTGATTATAAAAGTTTGTGTCTGCATTCCTCGTGATCGGGGAACAACGTGAGGGCCCCATCCCTCAAGATCTCTTTGAAAGGGGTGACGATGATGATGGCAGCACAGACGATGGAACCACTTGCAAAGGGATGGTTGCGGTGGTAGCCTAGGCGGGGATGGAATGGTTGAGTGATGATTTCTGGAAGCCCGCAAAACTGGAGATGGGTTGCGGCATTTTCACTATATTCAGGTAGGAGACAACTGGTCGTACATAGTTTGGATTTGTTATCATAGGTGATCCCCAAGTGATTGTCTCAATGTGAGTATTAATCGAATTGACTAATGTAACCAATTGATCTTGTGACTGTTCATAATCTACAGTGGCTTGATGTTTAGGTATATCTTTGAGTAATGACTAGCTACTATCACTTAGCATGTCATTGAGATTTCCGCTGCATGCGAATAATCTTTTAATTGAGAATAGCTCGATGTGACAACCTAGGCGTTACAGCTTTGACAGTAGTACCCAGAGCGAGGTTCTATAGTCTAGTCAGTCTTGTGGTATCAGAGCCTTAGGTTTCCTGGGGTGATAAGATGTGCTAGGTGGGAGGAGTTAGGGCATGAAATATGTTTAAGATTCTGATGCATGTGATTGTTTGGTTTAGATATACATGGGATGAGTAGCTCATTTATACCTAGCCATTAGTAAGATATTGACTGCACATAGGGATATAAGTAGCATACTAGATGGGTAATATGTTACTTTATTACTAGTTCATTATTAAATGTTGTTATGAAGTTGGGGATAAAGGATAATGGAAGAAAAAATTAACAGATGAATAATCCATGTGCAAAGGAACTGCAAGATACCAAGGGTAGGTGTGTCATCCTTAGGAGCAAACCCCATGGATCCAAGAGTTGATGGGATATTAGAGGCACTTGTCACGGGCCGGTTGCGGATGGTCGGCTCGTGCGGCGACCTGGGCGTCCTTTGATCGTTGGAGCACCCAAGCTAAGCCTATTTTGACCCGAATCGCATAGAGAGAGAGTTCTAGAGAGAGAGACTCTGGGAGAATGCTTCTTGTATTTTGTCACTTCTTGTCGGTTGCTTGAAATGAGAAGGAGGACGCCTCTTTATATAGTAGAGGGCCTCTGATTACAACCATTAGATCTCTTTTAGATCGGATGGCTCAGGATCCATCTACCGACTCCCTAACCACCGACATAAGTACAGAACATTCTAGAAACAGCGGCTATTTACAAGACTACCCTTTTTTGGAGTATTCTGAAAACTCTAGTAGAAAACCTAGAAAAAACCCTCGGGGACCCAGACATAGCAAGTCTAGGGGATTTTCTCGGCCTGATGATCGACCAGCTGGGGCATAAGACCTCGGCCATGTCACACTGGTGAATGTCAGAGCCTTGCTTGAGCGTTAGGCTCAACAACAAGCGGCGGTGAACAATGCGGCTGGAGAATGCTGCATACAAGGATTGGTGGAACATATCCTCAAATTGAAACCACATATGTTCACCGGAATAGGAAATCCAAAAGAAACTGAAAGTTGGTTAGATGAAATGGAGGAGTTGTTTGGTCTACTAAATTGTAATGATGGGGATCGACTTATCTTGATGGAACGTCAACTATCAGGAAACACAAAGTATTGGTGGAGGTCCACTAGGGGCATAGTATTTCTAGAGGGGACTGAAGTTGCATGGAATCATTTTGTTGAAGCTTTCAATAATCAATACCTTCCAAACTGTGTTAGGGATAAGAAGATGACTGAATTTGCACAACAAACGCAAGGTAACATGACTGTCGGCTAGTATGAGGCAAAATTTTCGAAGTCACCGAAGGTATTCGCCTCGTCTAGTTGAAAATCTAGTGGATAGGGCCAAAGATTTCTAAGTGGCCTCAAAATAAGGAAGTAGCCAGTACTTTTAATATTTGAAATTACAATGAACTCTATAGTTGGGCTCTATTAATTAAAGAAGAATCCAAAGGGAGGTTATGGAAATAGTAATGTAGGTGAGACCAAAGTTTTAGATTCCTATAGGAAATTTAGGCGTGATAAGCGACCTGGTCAGTTTGGAAGGCCAAGTTTAACTTGACCAAGAGACCTAATTTTGGACGAATTGGTCAAATGGGAAGTGGTAGTGGACAAGAGTTGAGACTTATTTAGACTCAGGGGAATAGTGCTTGTAATCGATTTGATGAATTTCACGGAAGAGGACCATGCATGAATGATAGATAATGTTTTAAATGTGGTCATATGGACATATAAGGAGTGATTGTCCTCGAGGAGGACAACAGTCTCAAGTACTAATACCACAACAATCTCAACAAGCATTGTCAGGAGGATCTAATAGGCCTGGTGAATCTAAAGGGACGAGTGGAACAAATCAAGCTAGGAATACCTAGAGACCTTCTTCCCAAGGGCGAGTGTACGCGGTAACCCAAGAGGAAGCTTCGGCTACTAAAACCATTATTTCAGGTACGCTTTCCCTTGATGGTCATAAAGCATACACATTGTTTGATACTAGAGCCACTTACTCATTTGTCTCGGCACAATGTGTGAGGTTGCATGATTTGAAGAGTGAATTGCTTGGCAAACCATTAGTAGTGACTACCCCGCTTAAGGATAGCATAGCGCTAAAGGTAGGTTGTAGAAGTCGTGAAATTACCATTAGATGCTGGAGTATGGCATTAGACTTGATAGTCTTAGTAATGTGTGATTTTGATATTATAACTGGAATGGATTGCTTCACCAACAATGAGCCAAAGTGGATTTCTACAGAAAATTAGTCTAGATCAATCCATCAAATAGTCCTAGTTTTGAGTTCGTAAGCAAGTACATCTTGGATTTTCATATTTGCAGTAAAAGCTTGGAGATTACTTGACGAGAGATGTTAAGGATAATTAGCAGTAGTGCTAGATCAATCTAAGAAGGAAATAAAATTTGAAGAAATTCCTGTAGGTCAAGAATTTCCTAATGTTTTTCTTGAAGAGCTTCCAGGATTGCCTCCAGAAAAAGAGATTGAATCATGATCAAATTGATTCCTAGAACAGAACCTATATCAAATGCCCTTATTGAATGGCTTGATAGAGCTTAAGGAACTAAAAGTACAACTTTAGAAATTTTTAGATAGAGGATTCATTCGGCCAAGCACACTATTGTGGGGAGCACTAGTTTGTTCATAAAGAAGAAAGATGGGTCCTTAAGATTCTGTATAGATTACCGATAATTGAACAAGGTGACCACAAGAATAAGTACCCTCTACCAGGATTGATGGCTAGTTTGATCACCAAGTTGGACGATTGCACTAGTTGCACTTAAGTTCACATAAACTTGACTTTATAGATGAAAAATAGATACTAGGCACCAATGTCCTTATCGGTCTGGAATTGTTGCACCTTCGATTAAAGTTCTCTAGATATAGTCTCTCGATTATCATCGTTGAAAATAAACTATTTTGCTTGCTAAACAGGTAGGTGAAAGCCAAGATCTCACAACTTAAGTGCCGTAACTTTCAGTTAACCACTGAGTGGGGAAAGGACACTTTGGTGCCAAAAGTTTGTACAAAATCACTTCGTACTAAAAGTTTCATCATATCACTTAAGTACCAAATTGGGATAAAAGGATCACCAAATCGGAACGGAGACACTTGATCCACCTTGATCCACCAACGAAATTTTTCAGCCTAAAAGTGTCCATCCTTTAAAAAAATTTTTCAATGGGTACCACATGACTTCTGCACTTTTCCACATGGGCTCCTCATCAACTTCTGCACTTTAAAATAAATTGAAATCAATCAAATTCAATTTTAAAAATTAGATTTATTTAAATAAGTCTTTTTAAAAATAATTAAAAAATTAAAATAAGGCCCAAAATTAACAAAAAACATAAGTCTTTTTTAAACAAGGACAAAAAGTTTCGCTGCCCCAGGCGGCGACCCACCCCTTGTTCAGCCAAGCCCCATATTGCTTGAAGCAACGTGGCACCCACATGGGCATTCATCATTTCTAGATAGAACGTAAATCATCCATCTTCGAATAATGCC
>JAGVVM010004607.1:0-14834 GCA_019149425.1 Psidium friedrichsthalianum | reverse complement strand
CTTACATCTGTTGGGTAGGCCCGCACACGTTGAGTACATCATATACGTGTGTTATAAAACTTTACTGAACGTGGCATCGGATCTATAAGTTTTTGAATATCATCAATTTTCAATTACACTATACCGTCGTCCTCACAATCACTCGAAAATTATTATGCTAGCAAAGCACTGTTGAAAATTATAAAGTTTCCCTATTTAGTTGCCCGATAGGTGTTTCGAAAATGTCGGTTATCCAAACCCTAATTATTCACTAGGGGGACCAAACCAAACCAAAAGCCTTCGCTCCCAAACAAAACATCGACTTGGGGGGGAAGGGGGACAGTCAATGAGGACATCTATGATTCTTTTTACCTAAATTATCATTATTACATTGACATGCTTTTGTGGGGGGTCCCTTCCCTGCTCCATTATTAATCGAGCAGGTTTAACTACCATCAATTCTAGGGTTTCTTTATGGTATAATTAGCATCATCATTAGGGGAATTGTAGGATCCACATTCATGAGGTTTTGGGAGGGCTTGTGAGCACCAAAGTAGTTAGATCTTAATCACAACAAAGGAGTGAAGTTTCCCCCAACCATAAAAGCCCATGCCTTTTTAACAAACTTCATGGTCATGTCATGCTGGCGTTTGCTTGACTAAGCAGTCATTTTGGTCATCCAAATCATTAGTAAAAGTGACATTTAGAACCAGACTTTCATTAAATTCTTTTTTTTTTTTGGGGGGACCAATTTATGATTCTAGAAAACCCGTTTATCATGTTAAGACTACATTTATGTGGTCGACCTTTGTGGATCGGATGATATTCTTCACGTAAATCTGTCGTTCTGTACAAAACACCATGAGTGACGATGCAAGCAGGGTTATGTCCACGCTCGAGTCAGCATTCGCACATACCCCTCAATTCATCATTATAATTTGCGATAGGGTCCGCAATATCAATATCAGCTCTCAAATTAGGTTATTTTGAGAGAAAGAGAGAGAATACTTCCTATTCGCACAATATCAACAAATTATATCGGAAAAAACTGAAAGAGAGTTTGGGATTCAAACTCTTTACGCGTGCTACGATACGATACTAAACGGATCATCTACCTCAAAAGTTTATGTTATTAAGAAAAGGACCAACGACAATTTACTTAAGACAAAGATTTAAAGCACGACGAGCTAGAATCCTCATATCCCGTATGATTCACATAGTTCCTATCAAACTGTTCAAGGACGAGTCAACTGTCATATCTTCCTCCCGTCATCTCCATGGGGAACCTCGTGAGGAAGAGAGATCACATCACAACACCTGTAGAACAAAAGAGAGAGTGGACATTGAGGGTGCGGATGGCAACACTTTCGTTTTAGAAGTCGATTTTTGGAAGTTGATTTTTTTTTAATTTCTACTCAAAAGCAAAAGTTTCTACTTCTATTCTAAAAATTTATTTTAGATAAAAGAAATTTTTTATAACAGTTGAAAATTCATATTTTTAAAACATTATTAACACAGAATTTTTTTTATAAAAGATTATTGTCGGTGGCCGAAAATTTTGTACTTTATTTTTAAAATTTTTAAAATCTTTAAAAATAATTATTTATTTTTACTTCGGTAGCCAGAGACTACGACTCAACAGAGACCAACAGTAGATTGTGGCGATGGTCGGCGACAGCGGTTGGCAACGACAATGGTCGACAGTTGGTGGCGGTGGACAATAGCGGGCGATTGGTGCTAAGTATCGAAGGTCGCGAGCGGTGATGGGCGAAGGTTGGCGGTGGGTGGCAGCAATGAGCGATTAATGGCAGTGGTCACGGGCGGCAATGGGTGGCTAGTGGAGGTCAGTGATAGGCGGTAGCCGACGATGGTCGGCGGTCCGTGGCGACGGGTGGTCGTGAGAGGCGGTGGGCAGTGGTGGAGGTTGGCGAAAGTGGGCCTAGTCGAAAAAATGGTGAGGGCATAATGAAAAAAGGGTGACGCGAAAAGTATTTCTTGAGTTTTTTTTTGTTTGGTCCAAGAAGTGCTTCTCGAGCTAAGAAGCAATTTTTTTTAACTTCTCAAATTGGAGAAAAAGAACTTTAAAAGTGAAAATTCACTTCATAAGTAGAAATTTCTTTTAGAAGTAATCAGACGGATTTTTGTTTTAGAAATTACATTATCAAAAGAATTTCTACTACAAGCACTTCTCGACCAAAAATCAATTTTTCAAAAGTGTTACCATGCGCACCCTAACAGAGAGACTTTCTTTTCAAGTGAGAAATTGAGAAAGATGTTCCCGATTGGCTCCGGAATCGGGTCCACAAAGAATATCATGCTTGATGAGCCAAAATTGATAAAAACATGATAATAAAGTTCAAAAAAAAAAACGTCAAAATATCATTAATAATTGCCTACGTTAACTTCATCTGGTCCACACAGAGACACGAGTATTGGGTCCACATAGAGATACAAGCGAATATCAAAACGTGAAAACTTTTAGGATTTATTTTTTGTATAATTAAAATGTTGGATCGAAGCGATAAAAGTATAATAAACTTAGAATTTTTTTTAACTGATGTTTTTCTTGAATTGGGTCCACACAAAGACGCAAGCGGATACCAAAACGGATCTATAATTTTCTTTTTCCCTTTGGACGTTCTTGGGGTTCTTTGATTGACGTTTGCTCTTGCTGACGTTATACAGATTAGAGACGACATGAGAATATGTGATGTTTGTGTTGGTCCCGACCCGCCAAAGAACAGCGTCTCGTTGTCCTTGGATGGGATGATAATAAATGCGAGAGCCTACAAAACATGGATACGACGTTTTGTGTCATTCAATTTGACGTTAAAAAGGAGATACGACTGGCGGTTGGGACGATTTTATTATATATATATATATATATATATATATATATATATACATATACATATATGTATATATATATATACTCACAAATATTTATATTGTTTATGTCTTTAAGAGGTTTCGATGTAACTTTTCGGTGATCTTTAGCTTGGATCATACAATATCGATCGGTTATCTAAAGGTGCAATCAGAAGTTAATCGAGAAAACATAGTGTCACTTGTATATCTTATTATGACAAATGTGAAAATGAGCTTGAGCAATGAATTTATCCATTGATTCTTGACTAACCTAGATAGAGCTAAAGTAGGAAATTTTTTGCCTTCCATGTTTCTCCCTCATTCTCTCCTAGCCGACGGTTACTGTCCGATACTCGATAAAAACAACGCTCACCAGTCATTCCAATGACTAAGCACTCCGTGTCATTCATCTCTTTCTATGCTCATTCCACGACATCGTCCGTCTAACGGAACATGCTAGTAGTAAGATTATTCAAGCTAGAGTTTCATAAATGACAATCTAAGTACACGTATGTTTGATTTCGATAAATAGGTAGAAACTTTCTTTTATAATTTACCCCTTACATGAATAATTAGCGAAAGCAATAGATGCACAATGAGTATAGAGCCATCCCCACGCGAATCCTTCCTCGGTGTCGGTGGTACTCGCTGAAAATCTACTCATGTACACCCATGAAACTAGAAGCCGACAACATTAAATCCTCGTAATAGTTGGAAAAACCTTAGACAAGACGATATCCCCATTGGGGCTTCCAAGGGCCAGGGCAGAAATTTCTTTTTTTTTTTTTTGCAATTAATGGGTTGCATTCTCTCTAACATTCAAGAGGTTGTTCGGGTACTTTTTCATTAAGTCCATATTAGAAACTACGTTAATCGAGATCTCTCGAAAGTTTTAAAACCCCAATAAATTATTGTTTGCACAGCTCATTTCTCTCGTCAAAATCATCTATTCATGAAGTGTCCCCCCTTATGATACCGACCCACGTAACGTAGCAATTCAACAAAAGACTCAAAAGGCATTGAGACTCAAAAGGAATCGATGCATGCTTTTGTACGAGACGGTTGGATGGATATCGAACACCCTCGGAACAAAGAGAATTCCGACCCCACAATTTTTAAAAAAATTAGTAAGAAAGTACAGAGTTAAATTAATTTATAAATAAAGTGGGCTGGAGAGTATAGTGTATTCATATGGTAATTCGATGCCGTAAAGGAAAAGGATAAGGTCAGAAAAGTGAACAGCAAAAGGTCGCAGCTTTACGATAATCATGGCCTCTAATGTCAAATGGGGCAGCAGCTTCCAAAGTGTAGAGATTGGGTAGCATGTTCTTGACTAGGGCTAAGATGATTAAAGATTCTCTCAATTGAACTTCTTGAACATGCGTCCCCTGTACCGATATAGGCAAGTACGAATATAACTGGTAAAAACAAAACGGGTCGATCAGAGAAAAACTAGTGAGCCATTCAAATAAGGATTCGCGACTTCATAAAATTATTGGTAAATTCGAGGTATTGGTTTGATACACAAATTTAGAAGTTGGTAAGAGATTAGAGAAGTTTCTTATTTTTTATTTTTTTGTCGAGATAAGAGAAGTTAGGTAATAAAAAAAATATATTAACTCAAATAACAGTTGATAAATTAGAACTAGCTAGTGGGTAATTTAGTCAAATAAAAGATGGTAATCGCACTAATTAAAGTTGGCATTTAAAAAAAGAGTTCATAAATTTAATGGGTCGATAAGTATGGCAAATAAAAGTTGGTAACTTCATTAAAAATTTGGTAATTTTTTTTCTAAAAGAATAAATAAATAAACGTTGGCAAGTATGAAAGTTAATAAAACAAAACTAACCATATGTAAAGTTAGATTAATTCACATATGTGTTGACAAATGTAAAGCGTTCTGTACAAATGAAGATGGTAAATGGTAGCAAAAATTGATAACTAAAAAATCAGATGAATTAATAACTAACTCAAATGAGAATTGGTAACCTAAAGTGAAAGTGCCATCTACCTTAACTGAAGTGAAACATTCGATCGCACACCACCTCCTTTTATTTGATTTAGCTTAACCTATACCCTTCAATACCACGACATGTTACATCTAAAATGGATGTCAACATGCCATCTATGTTTTCAAATAATTGAAACAAGGTAAATCATATGCGCTTCAAAAATCCAAACCCATCGACTTAACACATCAACTATCACAAAAGAACAATTATGGCTTTGTTTGTTTCGTGGATAACAAGTGATTATAGTAAATATTTTCCTGAAAATGATCACTTGTATTGCTTATGATAATAAGTGAACGAAAAGTATTTTTGTTATCCTCAATAACGTTAAAGCATAAATTGTTATCGATAATAATTAATTATTTTGAGCGATACAAACGATCATATTTAGAAAAATATTTTTCAAATCATTCATTCTTAACGAAACAAATAGAGCCTAAATAAATATATATAAAAAAAAAGGGGGAATAGCCACTATGGTATGGCTTAGGGGATTAGTTCCATGGCGAGTATAGGGTTGGTTCCTAATGTGTAGAATTGGGAACCGACCTTGTTCACCCTAGAACCAGACCAGACCTGTAGTAAAAGAAGAGATTACTTCCACAAATAATCCGTTGTTTTGCACTTGCTGAATGAATAAATAACGAAATAATAATATATTTTGGGTTGGTTTTGCTGGTTCAGTTCGATTCCCTTAGGAATAGGGAACCAAATTGGTTCTTTTCAGTTCGATAGATTTGGAATTGGGAACTGGACTAATTCCTGTAGGATCTATCAAAAATTAATCGTTTTGATCTAATCCGATCCTTGAGTTAGACAGGGAGCGATGCACACCCCTCGGTAAGACCCTAATGTGAATATGATATATACCATTAAAAAGATAGATAAGCTTTCAATATGGATGACCATCTCCATGATTAGCTGTTTCATTGTCATCCCAACTTCTCTCTCTCTCTCTCTCTCTCTAAGTTGGTTGGTTGGATGTTTTGGTCGTTTCCATAGAAGCCGTTCCTCATGTTAGCTGGCTGTTCTTACAAACTTGGCAAGGGGTCATCGCATTGATATGATAAACACTAGCTGTAGCATATTTCGGATATTACTTTTTGCTCATGAGCAATGCTACTATAATTATTATTTTTCGTTACTTTTTGCCAATACTTGATGAGAAATAGATACGATAAGCTCTCAAGAGAACACAATTTGGGAGTCGAGACAAACATGAACTTTAAATGATTTTTTAGTTATTTAAAAAAGTGAAAAATAAAGAAGGAAGTCCACTGAAATTTTTAACTGATGACGTGAACACATCACTCGCAATTTTCACAAAATAAAGTGTGCAATCACCCTATCCAGTCCCAAACTATTTCTCCTTATTATAACGGAAGGTTACATTTTCCTAATTAAAGTTTCAGTAACTGAATGGAGAGAAATCCTTACAAAAATTCTAGTTAATTATGCAGTTGAAAATTAAGAAGGTTGGAGTCTTATTTGCTTAACTAATGTTATTAATGTGGTTAATCCTTCGACCTGTAAAACCAAAAATTTGTGGTTAATCCCCCCACCAAATGTTTGTCGTCCAAAGTACGATCAGCAAATTTGCCGGCGAATGCTATGTTGGTTCTTGATGGCGGCAATATTATGTTCTTTGCACGTTAAGAATTAGAGAAATAATTACGAGACCGTCCTTAATCCATCATGTGATTAACAGCCTATTCTAAGTCACAAAAAGAACAAATAATGAATAATTAAAAAATTATTGTGGGTTCCACAACTTGAAGAATTTTGTGAATTCGTGACATTCTGTTAAAAAAAAAAAAGTTGTTGTCCTAGCAAAAGTCTTAAGAATTATCGGGAAAAATTTAACCTGAAAAGAAAGAAAATGATTGGGAAACTGTGGACACCAAAAATTCAACAAGGCTCTCTCTTCAATCTTCCATGCAATCTTTCTTTCCCACGTCATCACAACGTGGGTGACAGCCTGCACTTAGCTGGGTTGGACCCCGCCCAAGCATAGAAAGTGGGTCCGGATTTTCCCGAGAAAATATTTTCTAGCCAGCAAAAGGAAAATTTTCCCATCTCCTTAACCTTCCATGGGGCCCCCTATTATCTTCTAGTGCCATGCCAGTGCACGACATTTGCCTTGCAGTACACTACTCAAATTTGTCTCTTAAAGACTTAGAAAAAGGCGTGAATGCTGGATTTTTTTTTTTTGGGTAATTGTGACTGGACAATGAAATTATTTACATAAAGGTAAGTATAGAAATGGGGTCAATAAATTGATCATTTAGTGTGAATTAGGAAAGAATCTGTACTTGGTATTTTACCTCGAGTGCCTGGTCAGAAATTTGTAGTTCTTAGTTGTCTAGAGCTCTTTTGGATTGGGGAAAAAAAAAGGCAACTGCAAAAACACAAATATTTATTGTGGTTATACATGGGAAATCTCAATTGTGGCTACATTAGTAGGAACTTAATAATTGGCCTAATGTTTTTGGTCAGTGCTCGAACTGACATTACCAGTACTTAGTAAAACAGCAGGGTGTTATCTAATTTCGGGTTATTAATAACCCGAAATTAGATTAACACCCTGCTGTTTTACTAAGTACTGGTAATGTCAGTTCGAGCACTGACCAAAAACATTAGGCCAATTATTAAGTTCCTACTAATGTAGCCACAATTGAGATTTCCCATGTATAACCACAATAAATATTTGTGTTTTGCAGTTGCCTTTTTTTTCCCCAATCCAAAAGAGCTCTAGACAACTAAGAACTACAAATTTCTGACCAGGCACTCGAGGTAAAATACCAAGTACAGATTCTTTCCTAATTCACACTAAATGATCAATTATTGACCCCATTCTATACTTACCTTTATGTAAATAATTTCATTGTCCAGTCACAATTACCCAAAAAAAAAAAAATCCAGCATTCACGCCTTTTTCTAAGTCTTTAAGAGACAAATTTGAGTAGTGTACTGCAAGGCAAATGTCGTGCACTGGCATGGCACTAGAAGATAATAGGGGGCCCCATGGAAGGTTAAGGAGATGGGAAAATTTTCCTTTTGCTGGCTAGAAAATATTTTCTCGGGAAAATCCGGACCCACTTTCTATGCTTGGGCGGGGTCCAACCCAGCTAAGTGCAGGCTGTCACCCACGTTGTGATGACGTGGGAAAGAAAGATTGCATGGAAGATTGAAGAGAGAGCCTTGTTGAATTTTTGGTGTCCACAGTTTCCCAATCATTTTCTTTCTTTTCAGGTTAAATTTTCCCGATAATTCTTAAGACTTTTGCTAGGACAACAACTTTTTTTTTTTAACAGAATGTCACGAATTCACAAAATTCTTCAAGTTGTGGAACCCACAATAATTTTTTAATTATTCATTATTTGTTCTTTTTGTGACTTAGAATAGGCTGTTAATCACATGATGGATTAAGGACGGTCTCGTAATTATTTCTCTAATTCTTAACGTGCAAAGAACATAATATTGCCGCCATCAAGAACCAACATAGCATTCGCCGGCAAATTTGCTGATCGTACTTTGGACGACAAACATTTGGTGGGGGGATTAACCACAAATTTTTGGTTTTACAGGTCGAAGGATTAACCACATTAATAACATTAGTTAAGCAAATAAGACTCCAACCTTCTTAATTTTCAACTGCATAATTAACTAGAATTTTTGTAAGGATTTCTCTCCATTCAGTTACTGAAACTTTAATTAGGAAAATGTAACCTTCCGTTATAATAAGGAGAAATAGTTTGGGACTGGATAGGGTGATTGCACACTTTATTTTGTGAAAATTGCGAGTGATGTGTTCACGTCATCAGTTAAAAATTTCAGTGGACTTCCTTCTTTATTTTTCACTTTTTTAAATAACTAAAAAAATCATTTAAAGTTCATGTTTGTCTCGACTCCCAAATTGTGTTCTCTTGAGAGCTTATCGTATCTATTTCTCATCAAGTATTGGCAAAAAAGTAACGAAAAATAATAATTATAGTAGCATTGCTCATGAGCAAAAAGTAATATCCGAAATATGCTACAGCTAGTGTTTATCATATCAATGCGATGACCCCTTGCCAAGTTTGTAAGAACAGCCAGCTAACATGAGGAACGGCTTCTATGGAAACGACCAAAACATCCAACCAACCAACTTAGAGAGAGAGAGAGAGAGAGAGAAGTTGGGATGACAATGAAACAGCTAATCATGGAGATGGTCATCCATATTGAAAGCTTATCTATCTTTTTAATGGTATATATCATATTCACATTAGGGTCTTACCGAGGGGTGTGCATCGCTCCCTGTCTAACTCAAGGATCGGATTAGATCAAAACGATTAATTTTGATAGATCCTACAGGAATTAGTCCAGTTCCCAATTCCAAATCTATCGAACTGAAAAGAACCAATTTGGTTCCCTATTCCTAAGGGAATCGAACTGAACCAGCAAAACCAACCCAAAATATATTATTATTTCGTTATTTATTCATTCAGCAAGTGCAAAACAACGGATTATTTGTGGAAGTAATCTCTTCTTTTACTACAGGTCTGGTCTGGTTCTAGGGTGAACAAGGTCGGTTCCCAATTCTACACATTAGGAACCAACCCTATACTCGCCATGGAACTAATCCCTAAGCCATACCATAGTGGCTATTCCCCCTTTTTTTTTATATATATTTATTTAGGCTCTATTTGTTTCGTTAAGAATGAATGATTTGAAAAATATTTTTCTAAATATGATCGTTTGTATCGCTCAAAATAATTAATTATTATCGATAACAATTTATGCTTTAACGTTATGAGGATAACAAAAATACTTTTCGTTCACTTATTATCATAAGCAATACAAGTGATCATTTTCAGGAAAATATTTACTATAATCACTTGTTATCCACGAAACAAACAAAGCCATAATTGTTCTTTTGTGATAGTTGATGTGTTAAGTCGATGGGTTTGGATTTTGAAGCGCATATGATTTACCTTGTTTCAATTATTTGAAAACATAGATGGCATGTTGACATCCATTTTAGATGTAACATGTCGTGGTATTGAAGGGTATAGGTTAAGCTAAATCAAATAAAAGGAGGTGGTGTGCGATCGAATGTTTCACTTCAGTTAAGGTAGATGGCACTTTCACTTTAGGTTACCAATTCTCATTTGAGTTAGTTATTAATTCATCTGATTTTTAGTTATCAATTTTTGCTACCATTTACCATCTTCATTTGTACAGAACGCTTTACATTTGTCAACACATATGTGAATTAATCTAACTTTACATATGGTTAGTTTTGTTTTATTAACTTTCATACTTGCCAACGTTTATTTATTTATTCTTTTAGAAAAAAATTACCAAATTTTAATGAAGTTACCAACTTTTATTTGCCATACTTATCGACCCATTAAATTTATGAACTCTTTTTTTAAATGCCAACTTTAATTAGTGCGATTACCATCTTTTATTTGACTAAATTACCCACTAGCTAGTTCTAATTTATCAACTGTTATTTGAGTTAATATATTTTTTTATTACCTAACTTCTCTTATCTCGACAAAAAAATAAAAAATAAGAAACTTCTCTAATCTCTTACCAACTTCTAAATTTGTGTATCAAACCAATACCTCGAATTTACCAATAATTTTATGAAGTCGCGAATCCTTATTTGAATGGCTCACTAGTTTTTCTCTGATCGACCCGTTTTGTTTTTACCAGTTATATTCGTACTTGCCTATATCGGTACAGGGGACGCATGTTCAAGAAGTTCAATTGAGAGAATCTTTAATCATCTTAGCCCTAGTCAAGAACATGCTACCCAATCTCTACACTTTGGAAGCTGCTGCCCCATTTGACATTAGAGGCCATGATTATCGTAAAGCTGCGACCTTTTGCTGTTCACTTTTCTGACCTTATCCTTTTCCTTTACGGCATCGAATTACCATATGAATACACTATACTCTCCAGCCCACTTTATTTATAAATTAATTTAACTCTGTACTTTCTTACTAATTTTTTTAAAAATTGTGGGGTCGGAATTCTCTTTGTTCCGAGGGTGTTCGATATCCATCCAACCGTCTCGTACAAAAGCATGCATCGATTCCTTTTGAGTCTCAATGCCTTTTGAGTCTTTTGTTGAATTGCTACGTTACGTGGGTCGGTATCATAAGGGGGGACACTTCATGAATAGATGATTTTGACGAGAGAAATGAGCTGTGCAAACAATAATTTATTGGGGTTTTAAAACTTTCGAGAGATCTCGATTAACGTAGTTTCTAATATGGACTTAATGAAAAAGTACCCGAACAACCTCTTGAATGTTAGAGAGAATGCAACCCATTAATTGCAAAAAAAAAAAAAAAGAAATTTCTGCCCTGGCCCTTGGAAGCCCCAATGGGGATATCGTCTTGTCTAAGGTTTTTCCAACTATTACGAGGATTTAATGTTGTCGGCTTCTAGTTTCATGGGTGTACATGAGTAGATTTTCAGCGAGTACCACCGACACCGAGGAAGGATTCGCGTGGGGATGGCTCTATACTCATTGTGCATCTATTGCTTTCGCTAATTATTCATGTAAGGGGTAAATTATAAAAGAAAGTTTCTACCTATTTATCGAAATCAAACATACGTGTACTTAGATTGTCATTTATGAAACTCTAGCTTGAATAATCTTACTACTAGCATGTTCCGTTAGACGGACGATGTCGTGGAATGAGCATAGAAAGAGATGAATGACACGGAGTGCTTAGTCATTGGAAATGACTGGTGAGCGTTGTTTTTATCGAGTATCGGCACAGTAACCGTCGGCTAGGAGAGAATGAGGGAGAAACATGGAAGGCAAAAAAATTTCCTACTTTAGCTCTATCTAGGTTAGTCAAGAATCAATGGATAAATTCATTGCTCAAGCTCATTTTCACATTTGTCATAATAAGATATACAAGTGACACTATGTTTTCTCGATTAACTTCTGATTGCACCTTTAGATAACCGATCGATATTGTATGATCCAAGCTAAAGATCACCGAAAAGTTACATCGAAACCTCTTAAAGACATAAACAATATAAATATTTGTGAGTATATATATATATACATATTGTATATGTATATATATATATATATATATATATATATATATAAATAAAATCGTCCCAACCGCCAGTCGTATCTCCTTTTTAACGTCAAATTGAATGACACAAAACGTCGTATCCATGTTTTGTAGGCTCTCGCATTTATTATCATCCCATCCAAGGACAACGAGACGCTGTTCTTTGGCGGGTCGGGACCAACACAAACATCACATATTCTCATGTCGTCTCTAATCTGTATAACGTCAGCAAGAGCAAACGTCAATCAAAGAACCCCAAGAACGTCCAAAGGGAAAAAGAAAATTATAGATCCGTTTTGGTATCCGCTTGCGTCTTTGTGTGGACCCAATTCAAGAAAAACATCAGTTAAAAAAAATTCTAAGTTTATTATACTTTTATCGCTTCGATCCAACATTTTAATTATACAAAAAATAAATCCTAAAAGTTTTCACGTTTTGATATTCGCTTGTATCTCTATGTGGACCCAATACTCGTGTCTCTGTGTGGACCAGATGAAGTTAACGTAGGCAATTATTAATGATATTTTGACGTTTTTTTTTTTGAACTTTATTATCATGTTTTTATCAATTTTGCTCATCAAGCATGATATTCTTTGTGGACCCGATTCCGGAGCCAATCGGGAACATCTTTCTCAATTTCTCACTTGAAAAGAAAGTCTCTCTGTTAGGGTGCGCATGGTAACACTTTTGAAAAATTGATTTTTGGTCGAGAAGTGCTTGTAGTAGAAATTCTTTTGATAATGTAATTTCTAAAACAAAAATCCGTCTGATTACTTCTAAAAGAAATTTCTACTTATGAAGTGAATTTTCACTTTTAAAGTTCTTTTTCTCCAATTTGAGAAGTTAAAAAAAATTGCTTCTTAGCTCGAGAAGCACTTCTTGGACCAAACAAAAAAAAAAACTCAAGAAATACTTTTCGCGTCACCCTTTTTTCATTATGCCCTCACCATTTTTTCGACTAGGCCCACTTTCGCCAACCTCCACCACTGCCCACCGCCTCTCACGACCACCCGTCGCCACGGACCGCCGACCATCGTCGGCTACCGCCTATCACTGACCTCCACTAGCCACCCATTGCCGCCCGTGACCACTGCCATTAATCGCTCATTGCTGCCACCCACCGCCAACCTTCGCCCATCACCGCTCGCGACCTTCGATACTTAGCACCAATCGCCCGCTATTGTCCACCGCCACCAACTGTCGACCATTGTCGTTGCCAACCGCTGTCGCCGACCATCGCCACAATCTACTGTTGGTCTCTGTTGAGTCGTAGTCTCTGGCTACCGAAGTAAAAAATAAATAATTATTTTTTAAAGAATTTTAAAAATTTTAAAAATAAAGTACAAAATTTTCGGCCACCGACAATAATCTTTTATAAAAAAAATTCTGTGTTAATAATGTTTTAAAAATATGAATTTTCAACTGTTATAAAAAATTTCTTTTATCTAAAATAAATTTTTAGAATAGAAGTAGAAACTTTTGCTTTTGAGTAGAAATAAAAAAAAAATCAACTTCCAAAAATCGACTTCTAAAACGAAAGTGTTGCCATCCGCACCCTCAATGTCCACTCTCTCTTTTGTTCTACAGGTGTTGTGATGTGATCTCTCTTCCTCACGAGGTTCCCCATGGAGATGACGGGAGGAAGATATGACAGTTGACTCGTCCTTGAACAGTTTGATAGGAACTATGTGAATCATACGGGATATGAGGATTCTAGCTCGTCGTGCTTTAAATCTTTGTCTTAAGTAAATTGTCGTTGGTCCTTTTCTTAATAACATAAACTTTTGAGGTAGATGATCCGTTTAGTATCGTATCGTAGCACGCGTAAAGAGTTTGAATCCCAAAACTCTCTTTCAGTTTTTTCCGATATAATTTGTTGATATTGTGCGAATAGGAAGTATTCTCTCTCTTTCTCTCAAAATAACCTAATTTGAGAGCTGATATTGATATTGCGGACCCTATCGCAAATTATAATGATGAATTGAGGGGTATGTGCGAATGCTGACTCGAGCGTGGACATAACCCCTGCTTGCATCGTCACTCATGGTGTTTTGTACAGAACGACAGATTTACGTGAAGAATATCATCCGATCCACAAAGGTCGACCACATAAATGTAGTCTTAACATGATAAACGGGTTTTCTAGAATCATAAATTGGTCCCCCAAAAAAAAAAAAAGAATTTAATGAAAGTCTGGTTCTAAATGTCACTTTTACTAATGATTTGGATGACCAAAATGACTGCTTAGTCAAGCAAACGCCAGCATGACATGACCATGAAGTTTGTTAAAAAGGCATGGGCTTTTATGGTTGGGGGGAAACTTCACTCCTTTGTTGTGATTAAGATCTAACTACTTTGGTGCTCACAAGCCCTCCCAAAACCTCATGAATGTGGATCCTACAATTCCCCTAATGATGATGCTAATTATACCATAAAGAAACCCTAGAATTGATGGTAGTTAAACCTGCTCGATTAATAATGGAGCAGGGAAGGGACCCCCCACAAAAGCATGTCAATGTAATAATGATAATTTAGGTAAAAAGAATCATAGATGTCCTCATTGACTGTCCCCCTTCCCCCCCAAGTCGATGTTTTGTTGGGAGCGAAGGCTTTTGGTTTGGTTTGGTCCCCCTAGTGAATAATTAGGGTTTGGATAACCGACATTTTCGAAACACCTATCGGGCAACTAAATAGGGAAACTTTATAATTTTCAACAGTGCTTTGCTAGCATAATAATTTTCGAGTGATTGTGAGGACGACGGTATAGTGTAATTGAAAATTGATGATATTCAAAAACTTATAGATCCGATGCCACGTTCAGTAAAGTTTTATAACACACGTATATGATGTACTCAACGTGTGCGGGCCTACCAACAGATGTAT
>JAGVVM010004606.1:0-17488 GCA_019149425.1 Psidium friedrichsthalianum | reverse complement strand
GGAGATCGAGGACAGTCTCTCAGCTTTTGTTTACGTCCAACGTAGTGCAGTTCGTACGAACGTCTGTGGATCCGAGCAAGGGACGACCTCATCCGGTTCCGGAGTCGGAATCTTTTCGGCCCGCAAACCGATTATGTCGAGCTTCGTTTCCACGCGCGATTAGGTTAGATTTGTTCGGAACACGGCCCGAGCTCTTGAGCGCGTGCCCATTTAAGCACCATCTTGTCGTCCGGGAAAGCAGGAAGAGTTTGATAAGGACGCGGTTCGAGATAAATTCAACATGTCGAACAAGAGTGGCGGCTCGTGAGAATACTAGTCGAAATCGACTCGATCCATCACGCACGGCCCGTGGGAAACCGCAAATTACATTCGAATCACACATTTCCGAAGCGACCATCTTGCGAGAGAGAGAGAGAGAGAGAAACGGGCCGGAGGCAACTTGCGACAGTGACCAGATGGCAAAACCTCTAGGAAGACAAAACTAATGCTATTTATTGAAGGGTGGGGCGCAATGCCTCGTCGAGCCAGTTGACGAGTACATCCCTAATCAGTAGTAAATCGTCGTGGCCGGTAACAACCGGCCTAAACCTCACATTAATCAAAGTATGTCAACTACCATGCTCCCTTCACCCCACATCAATGATCAGTCCAGAGAGAGAGAGAGAGTATGAGTTTAGTTAGATAAGTGATGGGTGTCCTTAAGTAGCACACCCAACAAGGCTTGGGCTATTCGTGGCTGCACCTTCATTGCACCTCATGCTTGAAGTCAAGAACTTTCCGTTTCCAATTTCGCCCTCCACAAACCCTCTATTTCCCTCCGTGCCCTCTCCTTCCTCCTCCTCCTGCTCAAAGTTCTCCTTCCACCCTCACATTCTCTTCGTCTTCCTCATCCTCTTCTTCTTCTTCTACTCCTGCCTCCTTGGTCTCTGCCTCCGCCTCCTCTTCCTCTTCTCCTTCAGCTTCGCTCTCCTCCGAGAAGCGAACCTGAGACGGCCGTCGCTCCGCTCCATGTGGAAGGAGCTGGGGCCAAACGACACCGCCACCGCCTCCACCACCAGCCTCCCCCCCTCGCGGCGGGACCGCACCTGGACCCCCGTGGAGCCGCCCACGGACGTCAGCAGCGGCGGGAACGAGCTGCTCCGGCTCAGCTTCTTCCTCTCTGGCCGAATCGCCGGGCGGCGGTCGACGCCGCCTCCTCCGGGCGAGAGGAGCGGGGCCTCGCTGTCACCCACGTCGCTACCGGTCTCACTCCCCAGTGACTCGGTGCACATCTCGAGGCTCCGGTCGCTGAGGAACGAGGCGGAGCATTTCAGGGGCTGGTGGACGTAGACGGCGCCTTGCTCGCCCTCGACCTCGCTCTTCTCCTCCGCGGGGGCGAAAGCCTGGAGGAAGCTCCAGTCCGCCGGGTCAGTGCCCACCTGGCCGCCACGGTCTTCATCTTGGCCAGGGCGTCGGAGTCGGCAAAGGGTCTGCGGGGGGCGAGCTTGAGCCTGAGAACGCGTGGCTCGACGCGCCTCGGCTCGAGGCACGACTGCAGCCCCTGGCACAAGCTTGAGGACATTTGTTCTTTTTTTCTTCCCTCTATTTACTCCTTATCCACAAACTTAGGTAGTATGGTTAACTGATGGAAAATTTAGAACGTGAGAGAAACAGGGGAGAGGCAGAGCAGGTCTGGCTGTTTGGAATCGGGTTCAAAAAACAAAAGGGATTGTTGGACTTACGTGATGGAATTGAAGTAAGATCGGAGAGCATTCTTTAGAGAGAGAGAGAGAGAGAAGGGGGGAGGGGGGGAGGGGAGAGGAAGAGGAGGGGCAGGGGGAAGAGAGGAAGCAGTGAACATGAGAGAGGAGCGACGGGGGTAATTTATAGGTGAAGACAGGGGAGGGGTAGTGCGCTCCTTTTTAGCCTGTAGCCTCTAAGCTCTGTTGCCGTGGTAAATTTGTTAGAGTTGGCGAATACTTTGAAAATCCTTATTTCTCACATCGGACATGCCCACGTAAGCTTAAGAAAACAGAAGTATGAACCAACGACATGTGATCCCTACGCATGGAATGCGGGAGTTCGAGGGCAGCACCCCCAACACGGAAGTCTCGCTGGCCGATCAGCGGGCGGGGCATGGGGGCAGGACCCCCGAGACAATATAGATTTTAGGTTTTTATTTAAATTGATCCATTACTTGTGGGGGCCGTTTTAAACTATATATATTGTCTTTTTCGTTCATTGTAACCGTGTAACAAAAAATCTAATAATACAGGCTGTAGGACGTAGCCCTTTTCTGGGTGAACCTAGGTAAATCGCGTTGTTCATTTTTCTTATCTCTGTCATTCTTCCAATTCGATCATATAAATCTCATTAGAATTGTGGAGGAGGAGAGAGGCAGTCCATTTCATGATGCCCTTCATCGAAACTTCTCAGGTTTCATTTTAAACAACAATGGCCTTCTACTTCTACCTTTACTTCGTGCCTATAGTTTTGCATGCACTCTCTGTCATACGAGCCCTCGAATCCAGTCACTCCAATGCCTTAACAAATGTAAGCCGCCATGTCACGAAGAGGGGGGCTCTTCTAAAGTTCAAGCAGGATGTAACTGATCTTTTGAGATGTCTGTCGTCATGGACCGGCGAGCATTGTTGCAAGTTGGGGGGAGTCGTATGCAGCAAGAGGACTGGTCACGTCTCGAAGCTCGATCTATATAATTGTAGTCTTGGAGGTAAGATACATCGTGCTCTTGGCGAATTGAAGCATATGAAGTTGTTAGACCTCGGCTTCAACAATTTCAGTGGTCATCCACCTAATCAATTTGGAAATTTCAAAAATCTCGAATCCTTTGTTCTTTCATTTAACTCGTTTTCAGGTCCTATTCCTGCTATTGTGGGTCAATTATCATCTTTGGATTTTTGGATCTCTTTTATAACAATTTGAGTGGGGGCATTCCAGAAAGTATTGGTGACTATCCAATCTAAAGGTGATGGACTATGGTTATAATCGATTGGATGGAGTTATCAGTAGAGCTGTCAATATGGGTCAAAGACCCATATTTGACCATATTTTGTATAAAATGGGTCTTATATGGGTCATTAACATTAAAGGACTCACTAAAAATGGGTCCAAAAGGTTGAAGTGAAATTAAATGGGTCAAAATTGGGCCACGCATGAAACCCATTTTCGACCCATATTCGACCCATTTTCGACCCATAACTCTCACAAATTACAAATGGACCTAGAGCCTTTCCGTTTGTTTCACGGAAAATGTGATACTTTCGGAAATCATTTTTAGGAAGTCATTTTTCAAGAAAATAATAATATTTTTCGATGTTTGATTAATACTTAAAAATAAACTGGAAAACAATTTTTGGGGACCGACGGTGGCAGCGGCCGGCGATTGGCCGCGGCGGCGACAGGTGGCTGCGGAGACCGGCGGCCGGCCGCGGAGACCGACCGCGGAGACCGGCGGCCGGCCGCGGAGACCAACCGCGGAGGCCGGCGGCCGGCCGTGGCGACCGGCCTCGGCGACCGTCAGCCGGCCGCGGCGACCGGCCGAGGCCACCGCCGGCCGGCCGTGGCGACCGGCCTTGGCGACCTCCGGCCGGCCTCGGCGACCGGCCGAGGCCACCTCCGGCCGGCCTCTCCGACCGGCCTCGGCCACCGCCGGCCGGCCTCGGCGACCGGCCGAGGCCACCTCCGGCCGGCCGCGACGACAGGCCGAGGCCACCGCCGGCCGGCCGCTGCGACCGGCCGAGGCACCTCCGGCCGGCCGCTGCGGCCGGCCGAGGCCACCGCCGGCCGGCCGCGGAGACCGGGCGAGGCCACCGCCGGCCGACCGAGGAGACCGGGCGAGGCCACCGCCGGCCGGCCTCGGTGACCGGCCTCGGCCACCTCCGGCCGGCCGCCGCGACCGGCCGAGGCCACCGCGGGCCGGCCGAGGCCACCGCAGGCCAGCCGCCGCGACCGGCCGAGGCCACAGCAGGCCGGCCGCGGCGACCGGCGTCAGCGGTTGACCCACGACCATGTCCGGCGGCAGCAACCATCAGTGGCGACCCGTCGCCGCCGACCGCCGCCGCTTGCCGTAGCTGGAGAAAAATGAAAGAAAAAATAAAAGCAAAATAAAATAGGTTAAATTAGTTATATAATTTTTCTTAAAATATTAGTGTGATTTGGCAATATGGGTCGAAATGGGTCAGGTCGGGTATGGGTTGGTTGCGGGTTGGGTCGGGTATGGGTCATTGAATATGGGTCAAAATGGGTTAGACGGGTCAATATGGGTCGGACCATATTCGACCCGACCCAAACCCGACCCGACCCACCCATTTGACACCTCTAGTTATCAGTGAATTTCACTTGACAAATCTCATCAGCTTGACTTGGTTTGAATTAAGGTTGAATGGGCTTGTTATAGATGTTAGCGCATCTTGGCTTCCTCCTTTCCAAGTAAATTTCATTTTGTTGTCAAATTGCAAAGTGGGACCATTATTCCCAAATTGGTTACGAATTCAGAGGAACATAACCAAGTTTGCTCATGTCAATCGCTACCATCTCAGGTGAAGTTCCCCATTGGCTACCTGATATCTAACATTACAGCTCTAGATCTCTCGGACAATATGGTTAGAGGCAACATATCCAAGATTATTGGGAAAAAGACACCACGATTATGGCAAGTGACACTTTCTGGAAATAGCCGAATAAGTTACCATAAGAAAACTCTAACGGTGGTGAAAATGTCTATTTTTTATTATTCTGAAGATGGCAGAAAAGTCAAAGCTAAACACATGGATTATTTATTGTTATGTATCAAAATTACGAAAATAATGTCTTTTCTTCGGATGGAAGATAATCAATTAAAACCATAATTATGTCATTTCAATCCTAATTTTTCTTTTGCCAATTGAGTCCTAAACCTTTTACATTTGTGCCAATTCGGTTCATTAGGCCGATTTTGCCTATAAATTGCTGACGTGTAATGACCAGTGTTGACGATGATAGTTTTTAATAATATAATAATGTATATATATTTTTTTATATTTTTTTTTCTCTTTTTTTCCCTTCCTTCTTCCTTCAACTAATCACCAAGCTCGACCTCACCGGCCTTTGGCAAAGCTCTTCTTCGGCGGCCACTAGCGAGGAGGAGTTCGGTCTCACCCATCGACAGTGAGGTGGAGGCTCGCCTAGATCTAGTGAGGTTGAGCCTCACTATTGCTGGGTGCCGGAGGGGTGAACTTCGCTAGAGATCGGTGAGGTCAACCTTGTTGGCCTCGCCTCTGGTCAGTCATTGGACATTGGTGTCCGATTGGAGGAAGAAGTAAGGGAAGGGAAAAAAAAATAGAAAGAGAAAAAGGTAAATAAATAAATAAAATATTCAAAAAAGATATTAGCATATTCTTGAATATTATCCATGTCAGCGTCGGCGTGCCATACCACGTCAACGATTTCCAGCCAGAATTGATTGGATGGATTGAATTGGCACAAACATAGAATGTTCAGGACTCAATTGGCAAAAAAAGAAGAAAGTATATGACCGAATTGATGTAATTGCAATAGGCTTATGATGTTTTTGCTAATTCTTCGTGTGGAAGACTGGTTTGTTTTGCTTCGATTTTATTTTACCCTTTTTCCTAGAAAAGAAAAAAAAACGATCCATCAATTGAACCACCTTCATTAAGTTTTGCTTAACCCCTGCACACGCCTGATTAACATATGTGCTTTGAGCAATTCTAGCAGCACTCCCGATCTACCGTTTAGATCAAAACCTATAAATCGTTAGAGTTACCTTTTGACCTTCACAATAATTTCATATCGCGTGAACTCTTGAATTCACTCGAAATATCTGCCGATTCCCACAACGAATCATACGTCGATACTCATTTGTGTCGATTGACAAACAAGAGTCGATACGAGTCGTGACGAGTTAAGCGGAGTAATAGTACTCGCTCTTTGAGCCATGTTTGGTCGGATGATAGACCTCTAACGAGTTGGCCAGGCCTAACAAAGCATGTGGCAGTGTAAGAACAATTACCGGTGTGTGGATGGACTAAACTGGGCATCACAAATGCCCATTCCCTCTCTCCATAACTCGTCACATGGCAAAAGCTTTGTGTACCAATGAAGATCGTTCGATCTCAACATGTCGCGCCCCACTACTTGTGTACCCGCGAAGGCGGCACCAATTTTGACAAGTTACTAAGTAGATTATATTCGATAACCGACGAATCGTAGTCGACAAATTGCTACGATATATTTAGATGTTTTTGGACAATTATCCTTGGCGCCATTTCCCTCTCCATAAGACGTTACATGACAAAACCTTGTGTTGCTGACGAAGGCCGTTCGATTTCGACATGTCGAGCCAGGCTGCCTCCGCACCAGGGATGGCTACACGAATTTCGACAAGTTCCGATGAAAGGCATCATGAAATGGACTGCCTCTCTCCTCCTCCACAATTCTAATGAGATTTGTCTGATCGAATCGGAAGAATGGCAGAGATGAGAAAAATGAACAACGCGATTGACCCAGTTCACCCAGAAAAGGGCTACGTCCTACAGTCTGTATTATTATGTTTTCTGTTACACGGTTACAATAAACGAAAAAAGACAATATATATAGTTTAAAACGGGCCCCACAAGTAATGGATCAATTTAAATAAAAACCTAAAATCTATATTCTCTCGGAGGCGCTGCCCCATGCCGCCGCCTGCTGATCGGCCAGTGGGACCTCCGTGTCGGGGGTGCTGCCCCCGAACCCCCGCATTCCATGCGTAGGGATCACATGTCGTTGGTTTATACTTCTGTTTCCTAAGCTCACGTGGACATGTCCGATGTGAGAAATAAGGATTCCTAAAGTATTCGCCAACTCTAACAAATTCACCACGGCAATAGAGCTTAGAGGCTACAGGCTAAAAAAGGAGCGCACTACCCCCTCCCCTGTCTTCACCTATAAATTACCCGCGCCGCTCCTCTCTCATGTTCACTGCTTCCTCTCTTCCCCCTTCGAGGATTCTATCTATTTATCAATCAAACCCGAATAAGTTACCATGAGAAAACTCTAACGGTGGTGAAAATGTCTATTTTTTATTATTCTGAAGATGGCAGAAAAGTCAAAGCTAAACACATGGATTATTTATTGTTATGTATCAAAATTACGAAAATAAATGCCTTTTCTTCGGATGGAAGATAATCAATTAAAACCATAAAGATTGTTATATTGCGGAGAATTCATTTCAAAGGACTCTTGGATATCCATAGCTCGATCATATATTTCATAATGTCTCGAGAAAAATGCTTTATGCATCAAATTACTTCGTGGTAAATCAAATGAATCAGAAGAAGAGCATGATCTTAATTTCTATTTTGCGAGTTCTGCTTTGATTTACCTCTCTGCCATGTTAACGAGGGCTCTAAGGCATTTGTGAAGCACACATTATAAAGGAAAAAAAAACCTTCCAAACCCTAATTGCTATACGCATCACGGAACTCTCGTTTGAAATAATTGTCAATTCTTACACGATCTGTCAAAGATCGATTGAGATCTGGCCATGTTGCATGTTTACTCCTCCGTCTCTGCATGATGAAATCCAAAAACCATGCATTTTTACTGACCCAAAAGCAGAAACTCTTCCCTCATTCCATCACTGATCTACCATCTCTTGCCCCTGAAGGCCTAACTCTCTCCTTTTTGAAGCTAAACGTCATATCAGTTCGCCCTCTAAATCTTCTTGATCCCTTGCATGAAATGAGAACCTCAACTCAAAATCTAAGTACCATCTTCACTGTCTGGTGCATTGAGAGCTAATGCACTGATGATCGACTGGCTTAGCTCTTTAGCCCAACAGCACTGCCATGCGAAAGAAGCAACAAGCTCCCTGACAGATTTCTAAGCATAGGAAAGTGACTGCACCCTCGTTGAGCCGGTGAGCTCTTTAATTTCCTTCTTCAGATGTAAACAAAAATGGGTTAGGTTACTACGGCAGCTGGATTACCGATATCGAATCGAATTGAATCTCAAGTGCTGATCACTAGCATGTAAAATTTAAAAACCGTGATCTGGTGGTGTTAAATTATAAAGACAGGTCGTCAGGTCATGATAGACTGCCAATTTAAAAACACCAATAATAAAACTTTAAAAGCACCGACCACAAGCAAAGCAAGCCATTGGTGCACTCCGATGTCTAAGAATATCTCTTGCTTTATGAAATGAGCCAGTGCATGGAATTTTGCCACTTTCTTTTAAATAATCATGTGTCTTATGAGGGCATAATGTAACTTAATTTCTAAAAAAAAAAAAATTGCACAGCGTTCTATTAAGAGCAAAAGTTTCTTCTTTAGCTTTATTGACATCTTTCTTTAAAAGAGAATTCCGTTGACTGATGCAGAATGGCTAACTAAGTGCCAAAATAGTACGGAATGGCCATGCGGCTTGGTCGGTACGCCCAACTTTTTAAAACGAAAAAGGATCAAGAATTGCTTGGATTATACACGGGTCAGCGTCATAAATTAGTCTCAATCGAGTTTGGTCGTGAACATGATTTGGCCACGGTACACCTGCCATTGATTCGCAACCCAAATCATCGAGATATATATAATCCACATAGGGATTGTCCCGGTGATAAAAGTGTTATTATGCTTCTGACTGACGATTCGATAATTGTCGATTCGATTCCTATCTTTGAAAATTCAAATTATATTAGAATGTCATGACGATGGATTGTTGTATTAGTTACTCTTTATATTGCCAATTGATGATGGTTGTGCCTCATTTACCAGAAAAAAACAAAATAATTCATATATCCACTTCTTTATAATTGTGTGATCATGCGAGTCTTTCGTGGTAGCCGTGTGATATGACTACTACAGCAAACTGGCTAACTCTCACGCCTGCTCTTGGTGATCAAATACCATGAAAGGGTGGATCTGCCAAATCTTTGGCCATGAGACTTTGCAACTAGGCAAAGGTCCTTTGACTGGAGGTGTTTTCAACTCAAGCAAATAGTAGCATTATCCGAACACATTTGAAAAAGGGAAAAAAAAAAAAAAGGGAGGTGTGAAGGCATCCTCGCAGAAACCACTTAACCATAGGTCCATAGCTGCAGTGTCGCTGGGGCTATCGGACCCTAGCCAAGGCGTTGCCAGGGTCGCACGACCTTGGCAAGGCATCGTTGAGGCCGTGGAAACCAAGCTAGTGTCCGCCGGAGGCTGCGCAACCCCAGGCAAGGCGGCATTAGAGTCACGTGACCCAGCAATTGTTCGGCCTGCGATGCTGGCATCGCATGACACCGCCATTGACGACTCGTCACCACCACGTTTCTCCTTCTGGTTTATCTTTCGAATGCAAATACAAGGGCAAAGGAAGAGACTATTAGCAGAATTCAAAATGGCATTAATATAACAAAACAATTATATAAAATAAAAGAAATGGAATTGCATATACCGAATTTTAACGAAAGAAATATAGGCAAATATAATCGACACAAATGAAATACCGAGGCCTGTGTATCACACAGTTTCATTAAAACAGATTCGTTCCCCTCACGGCACTCGCTGAAGGTTTCGTGAACGTCTGTCTCCCAGGATACAACGGCACGCAGCAAAGAAGCGAAAACAACACTCCCGAGCCCTCGGCGAACTTGAACAATCCCAAGCCGAACACTATCGGAAAAACCACCGGAAGAGAGGAGAGAAAGAATTCGGAAAACTTCGTGTATGCAAGAGAGGAAGAGAGAGAGCGTCTGGAATTCGATGAAAAACTTCAAAGGGAAGGCAACTATTTATAGAGCAAGGAGGGGGCATTTCGGAAATATGAAAATAACGAACAATTAAATTTTGTAACTGCAAATCGGCCGTTACAAAATTAACTCCGTAGCTCATAACGGCAGAGGTTGAAAAATAAAATTATAAATAGCAGAAAGCAAAATGGGTTTTGTCGCGAGGCCCTCTTTTCGATCCTGCATTCGCGTACGCAGGTCGTGCGCTCGCGCCCAAATTTCTGCTCGTCGGGCCTGGGATTTGCACCCCCCCCTGCGCGCGAGGCATAGTTCTTGTGAAATGAAGTTACCCTCCAAAAGAGTGTAACTCCATATAAACACAACAAAGGCCTTCTTCCTTTTCCCACTTTCAACTCAAAAAGTGCCCTTGAGAATTGTGCCCTTGAGAACCAATTTTCTATTCACCCATATTTCCAACAGAGACATGTTCAGTCGGTAGGGCTGAAAATGAAAATACTCATTAGAGGTCGGAGTGCTTGCTGAAATTGCCGAAAAGCCAATGCAGAAGGGAGTTGCTTTGGTTTTTGAACATGTTCAAGGCAGGTTTCACACCAAAATTTTCTGAGAAAACATTTGTCAAACACCCAAACTTTTGTTCAAGAAACTTTTTGAGTGCTCAAAGCTACTTAGAAAATCATTTCCAAACGCATTTTTAGCTGTGTATCGAGAGTTGGTACAAAATAACAGAGACAAGAACAGCAAGAGTGCCATAACTTTCGTATGGTTATCACTTGAGACAATTCCCACCTGAGTGTCACAAATTTTTTCGCTCACTTAAATATCGCAAATTTGAAATATCGATCATTTTAGTGCCATTGGCAATTTACCTTATCGGAAAATCTTATGTGACATTGCTAGCACAATTTTTTTGGAATTTTTTGGTGTTATTTTTTAAATTTTGAAATTGTTAATTCTTTGATTTTCCTTTTCCTTTTCTTTTTCTTTTTCATTTTCATTATCACTATCATTTTTTCCTGTGTCGGCAAGGGCCAACTGAGACCCTTGCCGGTTAGGATACCCTCGCAGCCGTGGGCAAAGGCGCGTTGGCCTCGCCAGATCTAGGCCAGGGCCTTTGTGGCCCTATTGTCCATGGGCAAGGCGGCCCTCGCCTAGGACCTTCGCGGCCCTGCCAGCCATGGGCGAGGGTTTCATGGCCAGCAAGGGGCTCCAATGACCCTCACAAACCAAGGGAAAAAACAAAGAAAAATTCAAAATAAATAAAATAACTAAAAATATCCACTGTGAATGATTTGCCGAAAGTGGCACTCAAATGATTGATTTTACTCTGATGTCGCATTTAAGTTAGCGGAAAAGAAAAAGTTATGGCGTTCAAGTGAGAGTCATAAAAAAGTTATGGCACTTCTGTTATCGTTCTCCCAAAATAGTAAGTAAGCCAAACAAAGGGAAGCAAGGGCTTGACCCTCTAATGCCTACTTTTTCTGAGGCAGCCCAAAATGCACTTGAGCCACCAATGCATTGCCCAAAATTATGTATGAAGTGACACTTAGCACACATCTGTCGGACAGATGATTTTTTAATATTGGCAATGCAAGCAGCAGGTGCGCCTTATCTTTCTATCGTGATGAAGGTTTTTGACCGACATTACCTGCAATTTTGAAAGAAGTAAAGGATCATCGTCCACATTGGAGCAAGGTGCGATCGTTTGTGCTCACATTGGTACGTGTGAGCAAAAAAAAAGGTTGATTTGGCTTTTTGGAATAGTTGATAGTGGTTCCAAAAAAACTTATCCCAGGATTGTTGTGGTGGTTGAAGCGTTTGAGATTTGTAGCTAGTTCAAAAGTTTCGGGTCAGTTTATTCAAGTCCAACTGACTAACCGCGGGCAAATAGTTTTGAACTAAGACCTCCTACATAGGTCCAAGACCTGAACTTAACTAGCTCCTAGGGTTTAAAGGGTATTTCATGAGCCTCCAAATAACCTGATCACTGTGCTGGTGCCCCCATCTTCCAAAGCACAATCACAGTCCAATCTCTCCAACCATATAGATATCACATTTGAATTCAAAAGGCCAAGAGGAAAAAGCTAAAATGCACATGAGAACAAGTGGAAGTTGCAAGTTCAAGTATACACTTCCTAGTGAACACAAAGTAGTGCATTTAGTTTGGCCCCTCCCATTTTTGTTCTTGACTTGTTTATACCAGAAACATATGGTGCTTCACTTGTTTATGTTTCCGACGCTGCCCATTGTGTATGTTGCAGGAAACAAAACACGAGTGTTTACTCTCCTCTGTCTGATTTAAACGAGAAATTAAGAAATCACGCAGCACCAGCAGATATATAGTCGAACCAAAGCAACTGTAGGGACGTGTCGAAAGGAGTATCATTTTACAGGAGAATAAATAATCTCTATAGATGATATGGCGGATGAAAACTAACCATTTTGTAGGAAATATGTTGGAGTTTGTTTCCATGAATTCCAAAGTAGGTCTCCTTTTTCTTAACCTGATTGGTTTTATTCAATAGAAGAACAACGAGTTTAGACATATAGGATCGACGCTATACATGTTCAAGGACAATGGTTCTTCAAGTTTAAGTATTGTACTCTTGGAACTCAAAGCACAAGTTAGAGCTTTGAGTTCCACGCAAGCTTAGAGGGGAATTTGCACTTCGACAATCGAATCGAGTCGAGTGGAGTTTTTAGCCGGTCATGTATAGTTTAATTGAGCTCGACTTACGAGCTTGCATCGGGTATCCAGCTTTGAATATTCGAGCTGAATCAAGAGCGAGCAGTGAACGGACCTCGCGTCAGCGCGACTCGGCTCGATCACTCCCATTGGTGGGACTAAACCTGAGTGCGTGCACGTAGTGTTGAAGAAAGTGAATGGAGATTGGGTGCTTTTGGAGGGTGAAAACGGTGCAGACAGGAAAATGTGCTCTCTCTCTCTCTCTCTCTCTCTCTCTCTCTCTCTCTCTCAGCGCCCAGCCCTGACCATCAATGGTTCTTTCATAATCCAACTTTTGGTTCTTTGCTTTTCTCATGGACTGGCCAACAACGGAAAAAGGGAAACCCTTATAGACTAAGGCAAAAGGACCTTTTTTCCCCTTCTCTTACCACCGTCACTCTCTCTTTGGTCCAAGATAACGTAACTAAAGTTGGGTCTGATTGCTCATTTCCATCCTCCTCCTCTTTTTCAGTCATTCTATGTTTTTTTTTCTTCCTCACCTTATAGTCCATTTATGAAGAAAAGAAAGTTAATTGCAAAGGCCTGCATCTATGCCTAAAATTGCACACAGACCCCCATTTGGATTTCTGTTCATAGAACCTGCAATGTTGCACAAGTTAAGTGCCCTGTTCATCCCAATCTTCTGGCTTGAGAGGGGTCCAATCGACAAGAGAAATGGGATTTACAAGGATCACCTGTCCCCGAAAGTCATAATTGTTTGCTGTCGTTATTCAATCGCCGTCGCCGACGGCGTCCTTTTAATTATTATCCCGGAGTATATCTATGGAAGTGGTCAAAGTGCATGCATGAAGTTCTCCGCCTTCACTTTCCCATATTTTTATTGTCTTTCACGAGCTGCAACTGTTGGGGGAGAAAGGTGGTCGCATCAAATTCACGGCCTTCACAGCCTACAGGACAAAGTCGAGAATGCTGCGGCATTTTTCTGTTTAACTTTTGACCGCCGTAGCTCTCAGCTCCACCCTTTTTTCTTTCGTTTTTCTGCTGATATAATATGGAGGGATTCCATCGAGAGCTCTAGGTTAGTACGCAGACATGTCATGACATGGGTGGTTGCTTTCCTTGTTAATTGCAAAAGGTAAAGGACACGGAGACCGAGCACAATCACAATGCGACCTTTATGGACGACGGTACATACAAATTTTAAAAGGAATTCGCAACCACCGCTTGTCGAATGGTGTCAGGACGTGGAGAAGAGAATCTCTATCATGTCTCTGTTGTTTAGGAAATAGGCATGCTAAATGATTTGATAGACTCTTACTGATGCTTCAACATTGAGAGAGAATGTCTCTCTTTGTCTCCCTATGTGTCTACAAGTTTTGAGAGGACCTCCATTTTCTCTCCTTTTTAAGAGTGAGCATGATTTCGAAATAGAATCAAGAACTTGGAATCAAAATTTGTGAAAACTGGTCCGATTTTAGGTTTTAAGATGCGTAAGGTATACTTCAGATTTTAAAAATTGATGAACATGTTTTAATAGGTAGGTTTCAAGTTCCACTACCTGAAATCTAGACCCTGGATCTCAAAACAAATTTTTGCGTTTTTTTTTTTAATAATCCTTCACACGATCCTACAATGTTTTATGATGTCCGATGAATAATCTGGAGTCCAATAAATTTTCAGGTTTCAAGTTCCAAAAAATAAAAAACCTATTCCAAAAGAATTAGTTTCAAGTTCTAAATGTAACATATACGGAACCTAAAACCACTCGCATCTACTTTCCCCAAGTGATTGTAGAATTCACTCTCATTTTGCTTAACTCAAAATAAAAAAAAGAAAAGAAATTGGCAAGTTCCCAAGTACCCTAGAACTAACCTTAGAACCTGTGACAGAATAAATTTCAAGTTCCAGAGTATGACAGGTAGATTCTAGCTTTCAAAAAATAAAGAATTTATTCTGACGAATAAGTTTTGAGTCTATTAGCCCCCATCGCCCCACCCCCCACCCCCCCCAAAAAAAATAAAAACCATGAAGGGCCGAGCACTAGGCCAATTGGACAAAGATGCGGAAGTAGCTCGAGGTCGAGGTCGACTTGGAATCAGGTAAGCAAATCTCAAGTAATCATCAAGTCGAAGCAAAGCTAATAGTGAGTGGATTTCGGGCTTTTTATGAAAAGACGTCTCAATTTTTTTTTTTACTAATTTGAGTCTTATTTAAAAAAATATACCGATTTGGAGTCCATCTGACAGGTGGTGTGCTGGACGGACCTCGTTCAACACTGAGGGTGCCGAACTATGCAATTCGGCACCTCAAGTGCCAAACGAGACGAGGGGAGGGGGTACTTTTTTCTAGCGCCCTCTCCAATTCGCCCCCTCTGTTTTTCCAATCCCCCCTGTTTTTGCAGCACTTAGCTTGCTGTATTGCAATGTGTTCCGCCTCAAAGATTTCCAATTCTTTCTTCTTGACATTACGATGTGTCGCTTTGTTCCCAGCCCGACATAGAAAGCACAAGCGAGGAGGGATCGCAAGAGCAAGAGAAAGTCATTGTGGACTCGTTTCACCTCAGAGATTTCTGGAAAGCTTATGAGGAGTAGAGCGCTTACAGCGCGGGAGTCTCAAACTGGAGAACGTGCTGGAAAAAGAGGGGGGCAGGACCCCCCCTAAGTTCGGCACCTGGGGTGCTGAACTTGACTCAGTTCGGCAACTCTAGTGCCGAATTATCAATTCGACACGCACAGTGCCGAACGGGGGTCCGTCCAGCACCCACCCTGTCAGACAGATCCCTAATTGGTAAATTTATTTAAATGAGACCCAAATAAGTAATAAAAAAAAAAATTGGGACTGATTTTCGTAAAAAGCCCGTGGGTTTCCACCCTACGCAGGATTTACTCGACTAACACAAAAAACCGGACGCAGCTTCAGGTTTGATGCACCAAGGAAAGGCCAGCGTAGAAAGGGAGGATCCACATTGAATTTGTGTCCTGCCAATATGATACAAACTTCTCATGCGGGTTGATAAACTCCCTCTCACTAATAATGACGACGTCATAAAAACAAATGTCCTGGTATTTTTATGCGAATATTCAGAAACCACAATGTCCAAAACCAATTTCCTTGAACATTACAACATATTATATGAAAATGCCGATAAACAGAATCACCCTCTCGTGCCTCGAAATGTGGCAAACAAAATCCAGAAAAATCTCATGATGAGTGAAGATTTTGAATTTCTATTTGCAGCATGCGGAGTCTACCCTGAACAGCTGATAGTTCATCCTGCATTTTTAATAACTTATCCAGTCTACTTTGCGCTGCCTCTTGATAAGGCTTGCTGATATTGTTTATGAAGTTTTCCATATTCGTGATGGTATCAAGGAGATCCTTCTGCATGGCCTCCTCAAGATCACGTGCCAAAGCATCAACCGCCTTGTTCACCTTATTCACCACCGCTTGCCTACGGGCCGGGAAGTTTGAAATTGCTAATAGCCTGTCATTGAAGAAATGCAATTAGATAGAAGCTAAAAACGAATAAGAGGACCGCGATAACTTCAGAACTTCTGTTACAGCCAAGAAAAGATGAGTTGCAGATATCCGACACCCAGATGATACAGAATTCAAAGGCAGGGACATCATTTTCACTCTATCCAATTCAACATCGCCTCTCTTTATCAGTCCACGAGGAACTATCCCCCAACTCATTGATACTATAATAGCAAAGTCCTGCATCACCACTTTACTGAAGGTGGCATTGAGTTTTCAAGTAACGTCACAATCATCCATACTTTGTAGTTTAAGAGCTCTAGGAGAGTTGGGCATGAGTCAGCAGGAATACCTCGCATTGAGTAAAGGTCACTTCATCTAAAATGTGAAAGAAAATATAAAATAAAAATATACCTAACATGTGTATCCATGGAAAGTCCTAATAGACCACATAAAATTTCTAAATGAGGGAGTGTCAAGGAACTTAATCTACATATGCCTTTCTGAGATAGGTGGAAAGGAGCTTCCAAAGCCACGACAGACAAAATATGAGGTCCAAGGGATATTGTAATTTTCGTGGCTGAGAATATAAGAGCGACGAGAGTGGACCATGAACTGTCAATCGAGACAAGGTGCCGCCCGCATTGAGAAGAGAGTCAAACAGAACTTTCAAAAAGAGAGACTAAAATAATGAAGAGCATCTATAAACGATATGGTTCAACAGGAAAGAGATCCATTACCCGCCAGCTGAGCAAAGGCCGAGTGCCAGAAGATCTTCCAGAGTTGTAGGTAACACAGATGTCAACAGGGAAGCAGACAACCCTGCTGCTCCTAGCCCACCAAAAGTCCCCAGAAACTGATTCCAAGGAATATCCCACATCAGCTTAAGTGTATGGCAATATCAAATAAAATGAAGCAAATGTTTACATCACTAATTTTTGACATATCCAGTCAATTAACAGATATTCAACGTCAAAAAATTATTAAGAGAGGAAAGGAATCCCAGTTTAATTAGAGGGTATTCACATCCGAATCAAGGAGGTTCTCCAATAGGAGAAAGAAAGGCTCGGCAAACTGATTATGGCGAAATTCTAAAACAAGCTGATTACTAGGGAAACTTTGAGCTGCATATCCGAGAATAGTACATATTTATGCATATTTACATGGATTCTGAACAGTCAGAGGATTAGATATGATTGAATTGAGTACCAATTACACCACATTTTTTCAGGTTATTCATAAGAACAAATCGATTGAGAAGATAAGAGAACCCAAATTGAGATGGTTTGGACATTTCTCCATGAACTCCTAGATGCTCCGGTAAGAACAGGAGTTTGTTACCGCGAACATGACATAAAGAAAGGAATAGGTCGGCCGAAACTTACTTCAAAACAGGTAGTAAAACAAGATTTAATAGAGTAGAAAATAAATTGGCGTACGTTTTGTCTTAGGACGGAGTGGAGGAAAACTATTCGCATTGTAGAGGGAAAATTTCCTATGTTCCAAATTGCCCTGTTTAGTTCTTATTTATTTTTTAATTTTTTTTTTTGTGGTATCCATATCTTTGCTTTTATTTTAGTATATTTTATGCTTTTCACTTCGGGTTTATTAACCAA
>JAGVVM010004605.1:0-28255 GCA_019149425.1 Psidium friedrichsthalianum | reverse complement strand
AATACCAGGATCACAACCCAACGACCTACGACAGAATCCGAGACTCTCCTACCGCCCCCCCGAGGCAGGGGAATCATTTCTTCAAGGAATCATCAGATGGTTTCCCCCGCTTCTTCGCCCAACATTCCCCCATTTGCTTCTATAACTTTTGGGTCTGTTCTTGTTCAATCACAACCCACGTCCCCGATTGGGCTTGTTCATCACAACCCACGTTCCCACGATCTTAAAAGGGAAGAATTTGCATGAAACTTACGAGAAGGTTGCAACTGCAGAACACCCACAAAACCAGAACAGGAGACACGACAAGTCCAAACAGCCATGGGCGACAAACAATCTCAAGAGCACGTCGTCATCGTCGACGAAAACGAGAAGCATCCAGGAGAGACTGAATTTCCAGATACTCACAGAATGAAGCGCGCCTCGAAGTCCGTCGAGCAGTAACCTGGAATCTTCCACCCATGAGCAGCCCCTCAGCCGCGCCTTTAAGCCTGACCGCAGTTGCTTTCCTCTCTCTGGGTGTACCGTCAAAGATCATCGACCACGCATGGAGCCAAATCTGGCTCCATCTCGCTCGCCCGACTGTATCAAATTGAATTTTTGAGACGGAATTTGTAAATAACCTCATATTTCTATTTTTTTTTGAATTTTCAAATAAGAAACAATCGATCAAATATGCAATTTAAAGATATGCACGATTTTGGAAATGTTATCCAATTCAAATTTGGTGATAAATTGAATTGAGAAAATCAAATCTGATGGTTAAGATTAGATATCTCGATTCCCTGCGCCGTCGAGACAAAATTTCGAGGTTGAGATTAGTCGGAATTTGCACATTGTCGATAGGGGATATCCTAATTCGAACCGGTTTTCTAATCTAATGAAATGTGCATAAGAGATATGATTAATTCAAAATTGAAATAATATCAAGAAGTCAAAATTAGATAATATTTTACCTAGTCTTGAATATTGGCTGAATTATCTCCCATTTTGAATCGGGATTGGACCAGCGGACTTGTGGATCAGGATTGGCAGGATCCTCGTGCGGGTGGACCAATGGCAGCGGTGGTCAACGGTTCTCGGGTAGGCTCACGGTGGCCGGACAGCCGTCGCGGCTCGATGGCTTCGTCGGATAGAAACGTGGCGACGATGTTCGTCGTTCAATGGCTGGTCTCGGCTGGTCTTAGTGAAAAGAACCTGAAAAACTCAATTCATTTTTAGGATTTAAAACAAAACTTGGCAGTCTTTGAGGTTTATAAACCCTTTTCGCAATGGTGTCGGGAAGTTTCATTTTGCTTCAAAAGTATTTTGATTCAGATTTTCCTACTTTAGAATATTAATTTTTTGGTGAATGTCTTGTCTGAATATTAAGTTGTGTTGCAAAGTTTTTTTGGGAACTTGTCTTATCTTGCTAACTTACCGACACTATTTTTGGAGGGCTCTATGCAAAATATGGTTTTTCCATCCATGCTGCTTGAACCTCTTCTTCTCCTTTTTCGTTACTTTCCAAAGTATCCTTTTTCCCGAAAGGCTCGACTTGTTGTTTGAAAAGAGAGGCGTTTCCTTCTTCTAACGCTTGATGATTCAGAACAGACTTGGTAATTCATTGAGGATTTTAAGGTTTTTTCCGGGCAACAGTGTAGGAACTTGGAAGTTCCATTTTGCTTCTAAAGTATTTCGGTTCAAATTTTCCCACTTAATTTGAAAGCAAGAATTAGGGCTGCCCTCTTTTGCACAAGTCAGATTCCAAATTTTGCAACTGGTGAAACTTCTTTCGTTCTTAAACCGACATTTATTGCTCTTTAACACCTTTAGGACGTAAATGTGTTCACATGACAACTTCATTTAAGGGGGCAAAGTGACATAGATATGATGATTTTTGGAGACTTTTGAGAGATATCAAGGAGAAAATTACCAAAACAATCCTAAATCTATGTGATTGTGCCAATTCAGTCCTAAATCTTTTTTTTTTTGGCCGACTCAGTCCTATCACCACCTTGAGGCCAAAGTGATGGGTTGTGCAGTGCTACCGCGGGTGAGCCGACCTCATTTCGATCTGGCCAAATTAATAACAGGGCCCAAAAATTGAGCTTTTCCACTCGAAGAAGTAAAATCGAATTTTTTTTATTTTATTTTAATGGTGGGGAAATGAGGAGGAAATTGATAGAATTGCAGGAGGGTGCCTAACTGCATTTCGCGCATTAACAACTACGTCCTCAGAACGGTCACGGATCTTAGCATCGCGCGAGGAGGGCATAATTTTTTTGGAAAACCCACCTGAAGTTGTAAAACATCCTCGAACCGGACTTCAACTTCAGCGGCAAGATCGAGTTCCAAGTCGGTAGGCGGGCATTTGTCGTGAGAACCAGGCGAGACACGGCTGCCGGAGCCATGACTAGCAGCGTCAACAGGAGGTTCTGAACCGTAAAATGGCTCGTCCATTGATGATGTCTCCATCTCAGCTCAATTTTGGATTCAGCAGCCCTCGCCCTTACCCATATGTGTTTCTGTCCCTTGCCAGTTTGTTGAGACGTCAAAGGCCATGCCTGTGGTGGACTTTTCAAGTCATTGGCGCATCAACAAGTGAGATGGCCGCCTCCCCTACGAAGGAATGCCATGAGAAAATTGTCAAAAATCTTAAATTTATTGCACTTGTGCTAATTTGAAGATTTCAATTGACCAATTTAGTTCTAAATCTTTTGAAACGTTTTGTAAAGTGCGACAAGGAATGATACTAAAGAATTGTCACTAGGTAAACAATTTATTGCTCATCTGAAACATACTTGCTATCATTACGTTATGACCCGCATTGCATTATGAACTTTTATTCTGCAAGAGAACAACAAATTGATGATTAGCGAATTACTTTCGTTCTAGTAAATTGAATGCGTTCTTCCACCAACCATCAGAAACCAGATGATCACAACAACCAGCTAATAGGGAAAAAGTTATCCGAAAAACCATAAACCTATTAAACAGCAGCCAATTCAGCTCTAAATCTCTCAATTGTGCCAATTTAGTCGTAAATATTTTGACAATTTATCAATTTCATCATAAACCTTTCAATTGTGCCCAATGGAGTTCTAAATCTTTTGATGATTCGCTAATTTAATTTAAACATTTTAATATGTTGCCAATTTAGTTATTGCATCCAATTTTAGTCGAAAATCATTGAGGAGACAGTCTAGTCAGCGTTGGCCTACCAAAATTCTATAATTATTTTTAAGTTTTTGTACATTTTCCTTTTTTTTCCTTTTTCTTATCTTGTCTTTTTCTTTTTTCCCCTTTTCCTCCACCGGCCTCGGGCAAGGGTTGCCCACACCTGAGCTGGCGAGGGTGACCCATGCTAAGTGCTGGTGAAGAAGGCCCTCTCTAGCCCCCAGTGACCCTCGTCAGCCATCGATGAGGCCGAGCGATGGCTGACGGAGGGGAAAAGGGTAAAAAATGAAAAGGAAAAAGAAAAAGAATGAAAAAAATGAAAAAAGTTTAGAAAATTAAAAAATATTACACGTCAATACTGACTGTACCACGAAGGATAGCAAATGCTGACTAGATCGTCACGTTAGTGATTTTCGATCAAAATTTATCAAAAGACTAATTTGACAAATCATTAAAAGATCTAGAACTAAATTGGTTAAGTACCAAAATATTTAGGGCCAAATATTTCCTAGGGTTCCCTCACTTTCCTCCAACCCAGCCACTAGCCCCGTCCTGTGAAGTTCCGTTTTTGAGGGGGAGGGAGAGGTCCTTCCCCCTCACTCCCTCTTACTCCCCTCTCTCTCTTCTTTGTGAGTTCTGAAAATCGAAGTATGAGCGCTTTGGAAGAATTTGGCTTCTTTGAATTTATTTGCTTGCTTTGGCTTTAGGTGCTTTCTACTAAAAGTTGGGCACTTCGCTAGTCTTCGAAAGCTCCTCTCCCGCAGGTTCAACCATGGGCTTACCTGATTTTGTACTCAACTGGTATCTGTTTTGAGCTTCTCTCTCTCTCTCCTAATTTAGAGTTACATCTGGATTTGCAAAGCCTTATTTGTGCTATTTCAACCTATTTGTGTTATGTTATCTCTACACGATGATGGTGTTGGGGACGCTAAAGATAGGCGCGCACCGCCTTTTGGCAAAATCATAGATATTAGAGAAGAAAAGCTCGGTGTGTGCTCATTACTGATGATGCTAGTTCCGGTGATTGGCCGCTAGTTACGCCATGATGCTATGACAAATCCGTTCTTGTGGAATGAGCAAGTCTCTGCACACTATACTAAGTTGATTTACTTTTTAAATTTGCACTTGACTGTAAGTCGTTGGGATTAGTTTAGTCTTAAAGTTATGTTCTTCTTTTCATGTGAAATGAAGATTTTCTTTCAACAAAAAAAAAATTGATAAAATTGAAAGATTTACAATTGAATTGGCCGTAATATAATAAGTTTAGAACGAAATTGACCCAATTAAAAATTTTAGGACATAATTGGCCATCGTACATAGATTTAAGACATTTTGAACCATTTCCTTAATAGAAGGCTAGAAACTTTAACCGCATCACAAGAATATTTATATATTTTACTTGAACACGACCAGATAAATCACGGAATAAGGTGATACAACTGATGCTTAAGCTCTGTTTGTTTTACGAAAAATATTTTTTTAAAATATTTTCCTCATTTTCTAGTGTTTAAAGGCAGAAAATATGTGGACAAGGAAAACATTCTTTAATCAATGAAAAATACTTTTCTAAATTTGAGGAAAATGATTTCTTTTTTGAGAAAGGAAAATCATTTTCCCCTCAGTCTGTGATTCTCTTGGGTGTGCGTGTGAAAGGTAAGAAATAAAGAAAATCTTTCTTTCTCTCTCCTTTTCCTCCCTCCCCATTCTCACTCCTCACGGCTGTTGCCTTCTCTCTCTTCCACGTCGTTCCTGTTCCATTGACGGACGATCTGGGGAGCTTTGCCTCGACGGTGAGGTAAGCCACAAGGTTTCTAGATCTAGCGAGTTTGTGGCGATGAGGCAAGTGCTCGCAAGATCTGGCGAGGCTGAGGCTCGTCTCGCTGGCCTCCAGCTTAACGGAGCCTCTGTGACAAGCCACGAGCTCACCAGATCTGGTGAGGACAAGGCTCACCTCGCAGGCCTCGAGCTCGGCCAACCTTTTAGGCCTCGTCGACGGATGAGGAAATGAAGTTGCTCGAGATGGCGTCCTCGGTGAAAGAAGCGTGGGCGACGCTGTGCGGGGACGCGACGTGCCAGGAGTCAGTGTTGCAGAAGGTGTTCAAGGTTTTAGGGGCGGCGATGGAGCACGCGATGGCGACGTTGTGAAGCGTTGTTGCTTGTTCAGGGCCAGCTGAGGAAGGAAAAAAAAAAAAAAAAATACTAAAAATAAAAAATAAAAAAGATAAAAGATAAAAGATAAGAACATAATTAAAAAATTTATTTTTAAAATATAAAATATAAAAATTAGAAAATAAAAAATTACTAAAGCTGTGTACGGAGGAAAATGATTTTTCATATCAAATCACAGAAAATATTTTCCAGTTTGTTTTCAAGTTTTAGTCAAACACAGGAAAATATTGTTATTTTTTTGAAAAACGACTTTCTAGAAAATGTTTTTCAGAAACGCTATATTTTTCGTGAAACAACCAGAGCCTTAATTATGCAATTATTCCATGTATTAATATATAATTAGCACACTTACATTATATCGCGGGGTTTGCGTTAGCTTGTTCTGCTTGATTCATGAATATAGTGCGCGACAAACTTTTTAAGTAGCATTTTCGTTGATTTAGAGATATATGTTCTTAAATTGTGAGTTAAGTCGTCTCAACAAATAATTAGCACGCTTAACATTATATCCCCAGTTTGCATTAGCTTGAATTGCTCGATTCGTAAATATAGTTCATGTCGAAATTCTTAAGTAGCACCTCCATTGGCTCTTATATATGTGTGTGTATGTTGAGTTGTTACATCAAGTCTTCATAAATAAATAGCATGCTTAACATTATACGCCGGTTCACACGCTGTTGTACGTAGTATGAGTGACTTAGAACATTTTAATTAGCATAATGTTCATTGTATGAGAGAGACCATACCGAGAGAGACCACGCTCCGTGTTCCTACCGTGTTCGTTTTTTTTTTTTAGGGGGGGGGGGGGGGGGTTTTGCTTACGTCGACATAATGAAAGCAGTAAGGAAATTCTATGGCCACGCATAAGAAAATACAATTACGGTCTGGTATAATTTGAGCCATTAGATTAAGGGAGAATACAAATTTCGACCTTTGGATGATTCCAGAAAGACAATAACCTATGAACATTCAATGTTTCTTTTCGTTCTAGTTCATTAAATGCGTTCTCCTACTAGCAAGTTGTCATGGTATGAGCGACTTTTGAACTTTTCAAATGGAATCTTCCTTGACTTGGACTGAGACAACATGATGGTCCATGTTCCTACCGCGTCCGATTGCTAAAATCAACATGACAAAGGCGCGAATCGAGTGGTCGAGCATTTAAGCAAAATTACTGGTTATAGAGAAAATTGTCGATCGTTCTATTGATTTCTAGGAATTACGTATTACTCATACCGGGGCCCTTTAATGTACGTACAGTATGTAGTAGATGAAATAATTTACGAAGAAATGCAAGCTGTTTACGATATTATACTCGGAAGTTAGGAGAAAATCCAGCCTTTATGATGCTTTGAGGTAAATTACTACATTTGAATAATGATTACTAATTGGTCATTCTGAAGGGCTCATAGGGAAATTATGATTACCGTTCAGTATAGGTATAGGTAATTAGACGTGGATGAAGTGGCAAATGCTCTATCGTCACGTAATGATTACTCCTAATCAAAGTCCACGGGGTCCTTTCTAGGTTCTTGTCCGTAGGAGGGCACGCTTTCATTCCTGTAATGAATGCGATTTCTGTTGTATAAGAGGAAACTGCAGGATCGATCAAGGAGGGAACGAGATGGAGAAGAAGCTATCTGGTCTGGCCTAGTCCGAGTCTCCGTGGAACAAGCTTTCCTTCTAGGTTTGGCCTTTTTTCTTTCCCTCATCATCGCTTCCGACCTGGAAAAACCTCTGCGTTGCACCGTACATAACTTGATTGACGCGCAGGAGTTGGAGTTTGACAGAGATTAAGGTGTTCCTGCAATTTCAAGCTCAAACCCCCCCTTTCCTTCTCAAGAACGAACCAACAACGCCGGAAACCCCGGCTCCATCTCCGCTTTTCATCAGCATGAAGATGTTTTCTTGCTTCAGGAACTGTCGTTCTTTAAGCAAGAAGGAGGAGCCGATAGTCATCGGCGGCCGCGACTTCTCTCATCATGAGCAGAAAAGAAGGGGCAGCGCGTACAATTGCGATGCGTGCCAACAACGAGGGTTCGGGCCCTATTACTTGTGCAAGAGCGGCGGCAAAGATATCCACTACCACGAGCGCTGCGGCGACATTCTAAGGCGTGTGTCACCTCCCATCGGCAACCACCGTCCCTACCTGGAGGGGCGTTATATTTTCAAGGAGGGGGCACCGGGCAAAGTTCGGTACTGCGTCGCGTGTGGCGACCAAGTCCGGGGGCTCAGGTACAAAGTCCGGTCGTCCAATCCTTTCCGACGCTTTTACAACCGTACCTTCCACCCGCTCTGCGCGACGCTCCCCGAGCGGATCCAAGATCGCAGCAAACGGTTCATGCTGATCCTCGAGGAAAGGATCCAAGGACAGTGCCCCATATGCAAGGGCAAGGCCAAGGGCTGGGCCTACAACGGGACCTGCGGGAACTCCTCTTACCATGTCGGGTGTATCAATAAGATCATCCAGAGTTGGCAGCCGGACGAAGAAGCTTCAGAAAATGGAGGAAAGATTACCATCCGTGTGGCAATACAGATCCCACAGATTCAGGAATTAGCAGCAACGGCTATTCGGCTCATCATACAAGCCCTCGTCGGGGTCCCGAACATCTTCGTAGTGCTTTTCACTTGATCTCAGATCGCTGCCGTTCCCGTTAGCATATGTTACTTTTCCTCCATGTCATGCTAATTTGCTACCGTCAAATGCTATTTTCCATGAAATAATGGTTTGAAGTTCATCGAGATATCGAGAAGATCGAGCACCCTGTAAATAAAGGTAGATAAATCGACTATACCGTAAAATTTATACGTGTGAGGCCGGTGATATGTCTATATGGAAATTCCACACGCGATTATCGGAAACAGCACGATTTCTGGAGAGGGACCCCAAAGACGGCAAAGAGGATTTTGATGATGAGCCAAATAGCCACCGCCACTAATTCCGGAGTCTTCGGGGACCATATTTCCACACGGATAGTAATTCCACTCTTGTTTCCTCCATTTTCTGAAGCTTCTTCGTCCTGCTGCCAACTCCGGATGATCTTATCCTCCACACACCTGATATTCGTGACGTGACTCCACAATTTCCCTGAAATTCGATTGTTGTCCTCTTTTGATTTAGATTTAGGTCAAGATTTGAGAGTTTTAATCTCCCTAACTAGATCTAGCTATAAATTTGGGGAGTTTTCATATTTAATATGTGTTCTTTCAATATATTGATGTTGATGTTTCTGCACGGTAATAGTGATGAGGATGTTGAACTTAGACACGCACCACAAGTTGTTGCAATTGTAATGGGAGATCTCGGAGAGTGCTCATCACTGTACCTTGTGATCGGCTGCTGAAGTTTTACAGTGACAAATTTTCTCTGAAAGGATGAGAGTGTGCCTCTTACTAAAGATTATGCTTTATTAATTACTTTCTGGCTTTTATTTTGTTCATGAATTATTTGAAATTTGCTGAGTTTGAAAGATGCAACTCGCAACTATTATTATGATATATGAATGACATATTATTTTTTGAAAAAAAGAAGGAAAGAAAGAAAGAAAAAGAATATATGCCTCCCCCTTCATGCGATAAATCTTCTTCCCCGTTGCTTCTCTGCCATGTGACCAAAAATCTTGATGATATGGAGCTTGTTGTTTCAAATTTATAATCAAGGAAAAAAAAATCAGTCTTCTTTCTAACTTGGCACACATAATTTCGGTCGCCGCCGTGGATTTAGTCCAATCAAGCTCACAACTTCCCTCTCAGTTCGTCCATTGACTTCAATGCAATTGCATGCATGGGCTAAATTAAAATGCAATATACCTTTTCTACGCATATGGGGCATTCATTCTTTCCACTTCTAAGACTTCTTGCATAGAAGATTTCACACTCCCCATCAATGGGGACAGACACAAAGGGGAAGGGAGGGGCATCTGGAATTTTCTACCTCCAACCTGTGCTAGGGAACGACCGGTACATTGAGGGCTTGCTAAAGTTCATCGATTCCCGTTAGGGTTTCAAAGGCTATTTGTGCCGGTTGCTGTGACCATCTGGTTACCACGGATGGCGAGATAACGTGGTGATTTACGCATAGTCATTGAGGACGGGGACGCCCTCATCTATTGCTGTTGCAGGCAGAAAATTCCAGATTTTGAGATACAACGTGCACAGCACCTTCTTATCGGAAACGGCACGATTTCTCCATGAGCTGTTTTATCATCATCCTGCTGTGTTTCAACGTTGTTTTGCTCTCACTTAGCTGCAAATGACCCTGCTAGTTTTGAGCCAAGGAAGGGAATGAAGTCAATTTGCAGAGAGAAAACCGAGCGATATGATTCTGATTTCTTTTTTTTTTTTTTGGAGGGGGTAACTTAATTTAACATTGTTACAGGCCGTAATCTACTTGTAATGGTTGTTTATCTTTATACACGGTAAATATTGACCATAGGCATAGGGTTCCTAATATTAAAGTGCCAACACTCGTTAAATAACCAAAAGCATGGTAAAATACCTCAAATTGTTTTAAGTAATTGTACATATATTTAGTAATTGTTTACGTCTACTCTAAATCCTTCAAATGATAAGTCGGGCAACATCCTTCGTTTTTAGCAATCTACCTAAAAGTCTCATAAGGTTGAATATTACAACCGTATCCAAGCCCGGCCACGGAGTTCATCGGATAACGTTTTCTATTTCATCGAGGATAATTTCTCGGGAAAAGTATGAAAAAAAGTTCAAAACATATTGCATCGTTATCAATTTAACTCTAAACTTTTTAATTGGATCAATTAAGTCTTAAACCTATTGTATTTGCACCAATTGAGTCTATCCAGCTAATTTTAGCTGGATATCGCTGACGTTGACCCCGGCCATCTTACGTGGTAAGGTCGGCACCGACATAAATATTTTTCTTTAACAATAAGGATTTTTTTTAATCTCTTATCATTTCTACGGTTCTTTTCTTTATTCTTTTCTTTCTTGGTCTTCATTTCTTCTTTTTTGGGCTGAGGGGCGGCAAGGCCCACCTGCCGACTCCCGCCGGCGATAGGCCAGGGCATCCCCGTCTGCAATAACCGTGCGGGAATCACCACGTTCTTCACCATCCATCGTAACCAGAGGGACATAACAACCGGCACAAATGACCCTTTGTACCCCTAACAGGAATTGTTGAACTTGAGGAAGCCCTCGATGTTGAGAGCGAAGGTTGGAGAGCATTTCCAAAGTCTAAACTTACGAGCTGTTGTACAAAATTCCAATATGTTGAGATAAGCACCTTCTTGGTGGTCCTATCCTAGATTCTGGGAAGTAACCTCCTAGACTTGGCCAGAGTTCCATTGACGAGATTCAGCGATGGCTGGCGGAGGGAAAACGAGAAAAAGAAAAAAAAAGGGAAAAAAAGACAAAATCCAGAAAATAAAAAAAATTAAAAGAATTGTTTACGTCAACACAAGCCATGTTACGTAGGATGTCCAAGACCGCAATAAAAATTGATTGGAATGACTAAATTGACAATTAACAGAGGAGATGATTGTGTTAACTTACTAAAAATATATGAAATAACTTACTATAAATTGAGGTTGTTTACGGTGTTTTATGGAAGTTACGAACTCTAAGAAATTCAACCTTTATGATGCTTCGAGGGTAAATTACTGTATTTAAATGATGATTATTGTGCACACCTAAATTTCGATGATCCATTTAGTCATTCATCTTCCTTGCTCTTTGTCTAAGATTGGACTAAAGAATGTCTTGCCCTTTACCTTTGTGTCTCTTCCTAAGATGAGAGGTGTGAAATCTTCTATGCAAGAATATATATATATATATATATATATATATATATATATATATATATATATATTTTAAGTCCATATAATTGCATTGAAGTGAATGGAGTAAATCCGCGACAAGCGAAATTACGTGTGCCAAGTTAGAAAAAATTTAATTTTTTCTTGATTAAAATTTGAAACAACAAGCTTCATATCATCAAAAGTTTTGGTCACATGGCAGAGAAGCAACAGGGAAGAAGATTCATCACGTGTATGCGTAAGGGATCTAGGGAGCCTCAACACTTTTCGGGAGCCTTCATATTGGACTTCGACTTCAGTGGCAAGATGGGATTCCCAAGTAGCGAGGTGGGCGTTTGTCTTCAGAACCACCGCGGGGATACAGCGAGGGAAGCCATGACCGGCAGCCTTGACACGAGGTCTTGATCCCTCGAAGCCATCAAAGAGGGTGGCACGCCGATTGATGAAGTCTTCGTCTCCGGCTCAATGTGCTTGAGACATTGACTTCTCAAGTCAACGGTGAATCGACGATAGAGAGGGGCCACGACACCGTGAAGGGCTCGAATTATTGATCGGAATGTTGCCAAAGTCGGGAAATGGGAGTAACCCAGTAGTCGCTTTGAGCATTTTTCAAATACTACTTCAAGGGCTAATGATCTCTTTCTCTTCCAATTTTGCCCTTATTAATTTATCTAAATCCCAATTTTACCTTTACCAGCTTTACTATGCAGATTTCACCAATGGTGAGGTCAGATCTGATCGTTGGCAAACCAGACTTGATGCTGGCGGCCCCTTGCCATAGGTCGCACAAACTTGGTGTCAGCGTCACGTGACCTCAGGTGAGGCTCGAGGCTACGCAACCTTGAGGTAGCCTCTCCGGGATCGCGACAACCTGGCGACTGAGTTGGGTCGCCTGATCCGTCGACCGCAAGCTCATCCCCCCTCTCTCATGTTTATTTTAAAAATTGTTTTTCAGATTCGATATCAAAGTTTGTAAAAAAAGTGTTCACCAAACACTAATTGCATCTTTAGAAAACCTTTTAACCTAAAAGTACTTTGCTGTCTCTCTACTTTTCCTTGATCATTTTCATTTTGGATTTAATCCAAATTATTCCTCTCAAAGTTTAAACCGACAGAAATTGGGCCTTAGATGTGAAAATCAGGATGTGGATATAAACACAGCGAGTTTATTAAATACGACATATTGACACACCCTACCAATCCTTACCTTGATTTGAGTTAGGATAGAAAATGCCTTGGTGCAGGCAAAACACACATTACATAACAATCCCGAAAACGGCGAAGAAAATAGAATCATCAAACTTTCTTAGGGAGAGCAAATGAAGAGACAATCGAGAGAAGCGCAGCGCAGATAAAGGCGAGGAAGAGGAGGCTCGCGGCTGCATAACCCTTGTTGAAGAATTTGTCCATGGCCAATCCCACACCTTCGAAGATCGACTTCAGGTCCTTTGTCACCCCGAATCCCGCAGCCGATCCGGTCGCCAGTAGGTACGATGCGATCTGCGAAACATCCACAAAAAAACTCTAGGTCGTGGTCGAGGTTCTTCTTTGAGATATTATCGATTCACCCTTATATGTTGATAGTCCGTCCGATCTGATTCATATTCAAGCTACTATGCATCGATCCGCCAGTACATATCGCTTAACTTTAAGATCTACATACCTTGTCAGCGAAGAAATCAAAGAGAGTGCTGGGGTTGCCGCTTATCGGTTGGTTCCCCTTGCTTATGCAGCAAAGTGTTCGTGCAATTTGGATGAGAGTGTATGCAGCTCCAACCACTATGGTTCCTAGCATGTACCTGCAGAGAGTTCCTAGACATGAAGAAGATGCGGTTTGATAAAGCAAGATCCCACAGCACAACTCACCGGTACGCGTAGACATCCCTAAACCGGACTTTGACTTCCGTCGTGAGGTCTAATTGCGTGGTCGCCGTGTCTGTCGTCAAGACCGCTACCGATATGACGAGGAAAACCAGCGTAAGGAGTCTCAATGCGAGGATGAAAGCTCTTGAAGCCATCGAAGGTGGTTGGTGCCACCCCTTATTTCCACCTCGGGCCGTCGATCTTACAAAACTTCTTCCATCTGCCTTCTAATGCTTTGCTCGCTCTTTATTTTGAACTATCCTTCAAACCTAACACTCCACACCACAGGATACGCTTATCTACACAAGCCCGTCGTTAACTTTTGGGGTCAATCTGCGTGATGAGGGTTGACTACGACAATGACTCCATAACGTCTCTCTGACGGTGACAATCGCAAACCTGAAGAGCTCATCACTTCACTGAGTAATGCTTTAGGAAAACCCTAAAACAGTGTCTAGGCTTAACTGGACAAACATGTACAGGAGCAAGCATGTCCTTGCCAATTAGGGAGGCCTTCTCACTTTCGATATTCAAGGTTTTGCCAGCCTAAACAACATTCGAATCAATTGATATTTTCTGTACTTCATTTGGCGAATCATGCCAAGAAAAGAGAGAAAGGAAGTAACTGTGCGCTTTGCTTTTCTTACTGGGATTTTTCCGTCATCGATCTTACTTGCAATCTTACTTGAAAATAATGAGAAAATTCATTGATCCGCATATATTTGTTGTCCCATGTTCAACCCACATTGTAATGCGAACACATTTTGTTGCCGTTGCTCATAAACTTGCCATATCATGTGGTTGGAAATGGAAGCATCTCACGATAAATGCACTTTCTCAAGCTTATACTTCGATTCTTGATTCATCCGTACACTAGTTTTGCATTTTCGAACAGTAGCTCCATATATGCATTTATAAGAAAATGGATCAACCATAGTCTGATGAGTACAAACTAGAAGGAGAGTGAAGTAAATGCCAACAATAATTCTTCCAGTGCGCAAAGACCTAGACCTCTCCCTGTCAATTCCCACAAAAGAAAGGACAATTAGATCACGGGCCAAATTGCATCTTTTGGTTGTTTGTGAAAAGGCCCAAGAGGCCAATCTCACAAGTCAGTCTTGCAACTTTCTTTCCCCAGACCTTGTCCCTTTGTTCAATCTGCAAAATATTTATTTTTTTATTTTTTATGCACAGACAGATACAAGTTCATCATGTTCCTGGTCTACCTCATAAAAATCCCTTCTTTGCTTTTTCCTTTTTGCCCCCCTTCACCATCTCAATTTAGTGGACTAATGACATATTGCAAAGAACAGCAGAGTAACAAAAACTTCAATGATGTGATGCATAACCCCATATTCACTCAGACGTTGATCTTTAAGCTAGGTATGGTACAAAACACCAATGTGTGGTTATATATTCTTGACCAGCAACGACATGACAATGGCAATATCCTTGTGCATCAGGACATCGAACCAGCGATAAGTTGGTGTCAAGTTGATGTCCATCTCTGCATGTGAATCAAGAAATTTGCCAAAAGAATCACAAAAAAAGCTGACAAGATTTTACAGACCCGAAAGAACGACGATATTGTCGAAATAAAAGAAAGAAACAAGAAGCGCAGTGCTTTTGACTGAAGCATCAGTATTCAGCAGTACCTTCACTCACGAGAATGATTACACAGGTAAAAAATTCAGGAGGAGACCTGGAGTTGGATAAAACAAGTAACCCCACAGGTCCTCCACTTGCCTTGGGACCCACCTTTTCATTTCTACATCCTTTTGCAGCATCCAGTCTTCTTCTCTCCTCTCTTCTCTTGAAAATTCACTGATTCGCGGTTCATTGTACAAGGTTTGTTGTGGATTGGATTAACTAAGCAACTGCATCTAATTTGAAACCCACAAAAGTTAATTAAGAAACATGTTTACCCGTAACTCTGAAGAAAATTGGTCTCAACATCTCATGACAGGAAATGGGTAAAGGAAAGAAACAATGTAAGAACTAAATTTAATTGCCGTTTGCTAATGCTGGACTCACTTGTTTCGATGGAGGCATCAATCTGGTGATGATAATGGAAGAATAAGAGGCTAGAATAGATAGAGCAGGCATACCTGTCAAGTTCTTTAGTTGGGGATGGGGGAGCGATGATGTTGGTGATTCACTTCTCTCTCCTGTTTTTATCAGTAAGGAGGGTGAAGAATGACCCGTCTTCCTCATCGTCTCTCATAGACTTTGAATCTGTAACTCTATGCCTCTGACTATCATGATGAATGTGACCACCATTTCTGACAACATTCCTCTCAGGGTCCTCCCTGATTTTCCTTCTCAGCTTCTCTTCTGCATCCTGCAAGAACTTGAACTTTGGTGGTGGTGATGCCCTGATCCCGCTGAACTCTGCATCAGTTGAGGACTCAAAGAGAGGGTTGAATCCATGCGGGTTATGGTATGTGTTCGCAGGGGAAGTGAGAGGGGGTGTGAAGAGAGATGGAGAGGCAAGAGGAGTGAGAAATGGGGTCTCCCCTGTGAAAAGCAAGTCACTCAAGCTCCTTCCTCTTGAGCCCTTTTCGCCTCTAGACCTGCCATCTTCCGACTCCAAGTCTTCCTTTGTTTCTTCGACAATGGTGAAGAGAAATCTGGGAGGCCCTCCAATCTTGTGCAGCCTCATGAGTTCTGTCTCGATACTCTCCTCTTCACATGGTTTTACCAGAATATCCTTGTTTGAGTGGACTTGTAGCTGTTGTAGCTGATTCTGCGAATCATTCAACTGGGTATCACAGATTAGTCCCGAGGAAGAAAATTCTTGGGGATTCAAAACTGCTTGGCTCAAAGAAGATGCCTTTTTACAGCAGAAAATGTGCAGGAGCTCTTTAGGTGGAGTGTTGTTATAGCCTTCTTCAACTGTTCTGTTTGTGATCCTTTTTTTCCAACAGAGCAAATAGTAGAATTCTGCAAACAGGGCTAGAAGAAGGCAACCAAACACCACACATAACCCCAGTCCAATTCCACTCAAAGATTTCATCTTTTTCTGACCCTTTTGTGTTGTCTTTCTGTAAATCAATCAAGGGAAGAGAAGCTACTTTGCCTAATTAAGAACAATCACTAAATAGATAAATTAGAAAACTCAACCTGTCTGGAAAACCCCAAATCCCAAATGCATGTTAGAGCAAGCCACTCTGCACGCACACTGCAAAGAAGAAGAAACCTTGCACTGACTTCTAAGAGCAGCTTCAATCTTTTCTCTATTCACGACTAACGGAAAGTTAACCCTTCAAGAAGAACTCGACTCGATTTTGCCTCAGTCGTGAACTCCAAATCTCTTGCCGCTTCATCAACATAAAAGAAGCTGGTGGTGAAAAGATGCCCACTTTATCAGCTGAGAATGAACTCACATCACACAACTGTCGAAACAAACCCAAAGACGCTTTCTTTCCTTAAACATCACCATCCATGAATCATCGAAAGCGACGATGAAGAAGAACGCTTCGAATCCTCCTTTCTTCTTCAAACGCAAGAGCACTAGCTAACTTTTGGATAATTTTAGTGTCGCCATGTGACGGTCCTGAGACTCTTGAGGCACCTCACTATATCTAGATTTCACCAGACACCAGCAAACAAAAGAAAAAATTCCCCCCTTTCCTCTTTTTTGTGGGAGTAAAGCATGTGAATACTATGTTTAGCGAAGCGGGAGATGATAACAGCAACGAGAGCAGAGGCGAAGAGAGTCGGCAACATACTGTACTGATTGCCTTCTTTTTATATGGTTGGAAAATCACATCTCGAGATATGCTCACATGGATCAGAAACAGAAAGGACAAGGATGCCTTTAAAATCATTAACTTGTGGAATTATCGTGCATCTACAAACTTTGCCCCTCCTGTGCATGTCCTTTTCCACCGCAGAGCTCTACGAGGTGTTCTTGGCTGGGGAGGGAAATCTTGTACATGCAAAGCCCTGAGGAAAAGCTTTAGAATCTGTGTCCACTTTTACATGAAGTTCCCCAGCTAATTTCAAAAGTCAATATTGAGTAATGACCATGTGATTGACTGGGGTTTTGCCCATCGTCTCAACTCCCAGTTGCTTTAAAGGTGGCATCTTTCAGTTCAAATCCTAATTAATGCCCAGATAGAAAAATGAGTTTCAAAAAGGTTATGTTTGAATTTTTTTGGTTTTGCTCCGCTTGGAGGTCATCTTCAAGTCCCTCCAGGCAATGAACTACTCAAAGCTTAATTACAGCTGAATTTGAATCTCTGTAATGGGTCTGCTCAGTTCCATTTGGTGCTCGACGGCTCCTGCTCTACGCTCGCCATCATGAGAGAAGACTCGACAGTTGGAATCAAACCATTCACTTGTTCAATCGTGAATTATTTGCGTCGAGCAAATAGCAGACTTCGAACGGACGCAAATTAGACGATAGTTTTCGTGATCGGGGCGAGTTGTTAGGCAGAACACTATCTAAGCTCAAGGACTGTTGAAGGACTTGAACTTTAGGGAGCAAATAATCTACCTTCCCTCTTCTGATTAACTGTGTAATTTTAATTTCCCATTTGTCTACAATAGATCTGGTCTGGAAGGTGCTCCCCCCCCCCCCCCCCCCCCCCCCCCCCCCCCCCCCTCCCCCCCCCCCCCCCCCCCCCCCCCCTGCCCCCCCCCCCCCCCCCCACCATCCCCCCCCCCTTGGAGCATGAGCATACATCGCTTCTTGTGGTTTGAGGGTCCAAAATTGTTTGGCCATGTAGTGTCAGTAGATTCAAGTGCCGGAATTTTGCACAGATGTCTTTACACTTCATTCAATGAGGGAAAGTTAGCTGGTACTCAAATCCAATCAAAGTCGCAAAAATGTGGGTCTCAAGTGCTGGACACATTTGTCGCCATTTATAAAACAGATGCATGATCCATCACTGTGTGGTTGATTGAGGCAGTAAGTATCTTTTTTCGAGATAGGAGATCTTGAACTTGAATTGAATGTGCAATTTAGCATTTTTCCTGATTCATTTGCCTATAGTTGTGGCTGTATATTGAAGTATATACTAATGGATACTAGAGAATTCCCCGTTAAATAGCACTGTTGGAGATATTATTACGCATTAGGTATGTCGTTTGATACTTCGTTAGGAGATATTATTACACATTAGGTATGTTGTTTGATACTTCGTTATTTTTTAAGATAGTTAATTTTTTTACTAAAATTATTTTCTTTCCTATGCACATTATTCGGGTACATATACCCTTCTCAAATAAGGTGCGATGAAAAGCCAACTGAGTAAAGATATTGTCTTTATCGAATCTCTCTTCCTTTTAAACGTCGGAGTCCAGCACACCTTCATCGAGCAATTAAAGTTGAGCATTACGGGGTGATGTAGTTTAGCTTGCCACTGTTCAAGTTGGGTTTCCACATGACTCCATCAAAGCTCTTACGAGAAAGAAGTGTCATCTTCTTCATCACGTCCTTCAATTTTTGTCAAATTCGATAATGATGTGGATTACATTCAATTGGCATGACCTTTGAGCATTTTCGGAATGATAAAATCTATTTTTCTTCCAACTTTGCCCTCGCTTTTCATAATTTCGGAAATGTCGCCTTGCTCGACATTTCCGGCAGGTCGCAAGCGAGGCTAGATCTAGCGCGCTGTAGCCTTGTCTAAGGTCACATGACCTCAGGCGAGGGTCGCTGGGTCACGCAAACTGAGGCAACTATCGCCTAGGGGACCCCTCGTCGGCAGTCCACTAGGCCGGTTTTGTGTTTTTGCTTTTATTTTAATTAAAAAAAAAAAGAATAGCAAAAGTCATTTACAAAGTGTAATATTTCTAAATACCATTTAAACCAAAGTTGTTTCCCAATGCAACTTTTAAATTACAAGATTTACCAAACACTACTATTAATCTCGCTAATAATTAAACTGTAACAACTGGCTTCGTTTCTGGGTAAATCCAACAGTTGTACATTGGAAAGGACTTCCTCATGGCGTTCTTAAATCCCGTGATTACAGGAGCTATTAGGATCAATCACTACAAGAGATGTGGCTCCTTAAAAGCACCGTCGCTATTCAGAATGTCATGAACTTCCTCCGAGGAACTGTTAATAGCGTCGTCATCGCGCGGAGCGTGATTTTAGGATCGGAATTTCACCCGATGAAACTTTTCCACAGTTGCTCCTTTTCGAAGTTTCATTCTCTTCCAGTACCATGGCTCTGCTTGTTTCGTGAAAAAAAATACATTATCTGAAAACCACTTTCCTCAAAATGACAACTTGTATTGCTCGTCATAAAAATATTTAGATATAAATTGTTACCGATGATGATGAAAACCTTTTCTATTGACTAATTATTTCAAACATCATGAGCGATTACATTTAGGAAAAATATTTTTTAAGTTATTTATTTTTCATGAAATAAACGGAACCTATATTACCGTCACTCATCAATGCACGGAAAGACAGTCCCTTGACAACGGTACCAAGCAACAAGTCATTAAGGGTGCGTATGGTAACGCTTCAGAAAAAGTGTTTATATTCTCAAAGTGTTCCCGGAATACTTTGAGAACAGAAACGCGTATGTAAAAAAGTATTCCCAAAGTGCTCTGGGAACACTTTTAAGAAACAAAATACTTTTGGAGCAGAAACAAGAAAAAAAAACTTGCTTCTGTGTTCCCGAAACACTTTTTAGCAACACATTTTGAAATATCTTTTAGAAATAATTAGGAACACTTTCTTGAAAGTAATTAAAAATAAAAAAATAATTAAAATAAAAAATAATTTTTTCGAAAAATAAAAAAATAAAAAAGAGTAAAAATTGAAAAAATAAAAAAATAATAATCAAATAAATTAATTTAAAATAAAATGATTAAAATAAAAAATATTTTTTTCAAAAAAAAAAATAAAAAAAATAAAAATAATTAAATAAAATAAAAAATAAAAATAAAAAATAAAAAATAATTTTTTGAAAATACAAATATACAAAATAAAAATAAAAAAATAAAAAAAAATAAAAAATTATAAATAATAAAAATTAATTGAGAAATCGAATCATTTACAAAGGGTTTTTTTTTTTTTTTATCAAACGACATTTACATCAAGTTGCATCCAAAATGCACTTTTCAATTATAGTTTATCAAATAATATTTGCATTCAATGTATAATCATATTTTTATCTACTTGGAAACATTTATGTATGACTCATATTGTAATTTTTTCTATCTATGGAAGACATATTTCATGTTCACATTACTCAATTTTAATTTGTCTTCTCTTTCATTTTTTTTTATTGTTGATCTCATCTATATTGAAAAAATTAGGAATAGAATAAATAGAAAAATTAGGAACATAATTTTTTTGCAGTTAACAAATGCATTTTTGTTCTTTTTTTTTTGTTTCGAGAACAAAAAATTTATGGCAGTTACCAAACACGTTTCTGTTCCTTTTTGTTTCAAGAACAGAAACTTTATGTAGTTACTAAACGCGTTTCTGTTCCCAGAAATCGCTGTCGGGAACAGAAACACAAAAAAGTGTTTTTGTTCTAAAAGTTGTTTTGGGAACAGAAACATTACCATACGTAGCCTAAACCTAAGGATCAACCTAGGTCCAACCATTGATGATTCCTGCGAGCATAGTTTTGTAACAGGGTTCCAATGCATTTGGGAAAAAATGGATGGTCCCCTGGTCCGCACGCATATCAATCCATATTAGGTACATGGTCGGGACAACGAATGAAAATTCATAAGTCCCGGGGTCCCCCTTGGCCCTATGAAGGTTCGTCTTTATTTATTTATTTTGGCTGGTATAGATGATTTGATCGTTGGTCCCATGAAGGCTTAGGGTTCATAAAAGAGGAGATAAGATAAGCTTATAGATACGATCGATCGAATCTGATTTTGGGCCTGTGATAGATTTTGTTCTTTGGTCATCGTGATCCAGTTTGCTTTACAATGTTCAACTAATCCGGATTAACCAAAAAAAACCAGCAAAATCAGCTCAAACTTTAAGATTTTCAGCCGAATTTGAGGACAACCACTTAGATCCGACCGCAATTCTTAGTAGAATCTGAGATACGTAGGGCGCTTGTTTAGAAAATTGGGGCTTCTTGCTTCTTCTCTCTACTCCATTTCATGCGTGAAATTGTAGACAACACTCTCTCTTCGAGTAAAACAAGAAAGCAGTAGAGGCAATTTCACAATACTTGATGAGATTGCACGACGATGCCTTCCAATGTAACAGTGACGTCTTCATCCGCCTCCACGCCGCCGGCTGAGCCAAGCCTCCTCATCGGGATTATCCGCGGCGACGGGGTGGCGTTGGAGCGGCACATCGGGCACTCGTGTGCGAGTACAGCCACATGTCAATGCATGCGCATGGAACAAGTGCAGGCACTCCGGCAAGGTGCGCAGCTCCTCTCCCTCTTCGAATTCGCTCAAGCATATCGAGCACAACTCATCCTCGCCCACTACCTCATCGCCTTTTTGATACTTGTGGGTCGGAAGCAGGTGAATGGTCGAGTTCTCGATGCTGCTCGGCGTCTCGAAGGCCTCGGTGGCGAGAACCCGTAGCCGCTGAGGCCGATTGTTGCCAGGGCGCTGCCGGCACCAGCCGACGATATGCAATGGTAGATCGTCACCATGAGCGCGGCTGATGCCACCCCAATTAGGAGGACGTCAATTTGGTATCTCCGGAAGAGCTATCCGGATCCCCCTGAAGCACAGATTGTAACCAAGGCTTATAGGTTTTGTTTGGAAGGGAAGGAGGGGGTGGAGGAGGAGCGGGGAAGGAGGGGGGGGGGGGGGGGGGGGTGGTGGTGGTTTGGGTGGGTAGTGTTTCTACATAGTCGGGACGGGAATTGCAAGAATTGTAGCGTCTTCCAAGCGTAGGTCATAGTATAATACAATAGAATTCCCATCACATAATCACGACAAAAGTTCGACAAAAAAAAAAAATTCAGGACAAAAGAAATCGTCATCTGTTATCTTATTTTCGTCTTGCGATCTTAACGAAGCATATGAAGTGTTCGTACCATAATCTCCTCCTAAATCAAGGAGGAATATGTCCTAGAGGATTATGTCCATGAGGTGAGCGGGCATCACGTGGGAGATTGATCCTTATAAGAATCATTGCATGTTCCGTGACGAAATGCAACGAATTAACACCGTATAGAGCGTATGTCATATCAATTTGCACAAACAAATCTGGTCTCTTTTCTCGTTACAGAAGCATTGAAAATCCTCGTGTTCTACGTGCAGCCACCTTGACGTCATCTCCAAGATTTGTCCTTCGTTTCTTTTGCTCTGCCTCCTCATACAATTGAGGTAGATATCCGGGCGCAGCGAGAGCAGTTTTGCAGCTACTTGACAGAACCGTCGTCACAAAACCATTGCCTTCTTGTGTGGGGTGGCTGCAGCTGAATATGCAGAACGATCCAAAGGTCGATGAAATGAGTTCTGGCTGATCCGTCCCAAAGAGTCTAACCAGCGTGTGGATTGACAGGCAATTAGGACCTATTTAACACATCATGTAGCACGAAGCATACAGACAGGCTTCTAATTCATGCAGCTCGGCTCTGTACTTACTTCTTTGGATCTTACGATGCTGCAGAAGACAGGCAAACAATCAGAAGAACAGAGAAGTATTTCACAGCTACATCATGAAGATGAAAGCGGACAAGAAAAGTCGAGTGACGGAGCATAGAGCATGTAATTGTTTCAACTCACAGTTAGCAATCAAGTGGGCATAAGCCTACTTAAACCAGAAAATTTGCTCCGAGCTACAGAATAAAGGCGATGGTGTAAGGAGGATAATCAATTTTCACTTATACTCTTGGTCCCTCCAGATACTGTCCATCGACTGCTTTGAGGCTGCAGCTCAGGTCAAGGACAATGGTCCTAGCCACTAGGTGAAGTGTAGGACGTGTGAATGAAGAGACTGTCGTAACAACTCGTAAATTAGTCAAGCAAAATCATGCAAGTGAGATAGCAATAGCTTGAAGTAATCCCAGAAAGCAAAAAGCAAATACACAGCCCCAAAACAGTTTTTCCAATTCGTGTTCTGCCCCTACCCACACTAGCTGAAGGCAAACAAAATGCACGATGACATGTAACTGGATGTGAACAGATTGTCCGATTCATGAGTAAGCCCCAGAGAACCATGCCGGTCATGAGGTTTGTTCGCACGGAAGGTGGAACAAACGGTCGAGGCACGACAATGTCATGCAATGTAAAAGCATTTGTTCGAGCAATGGCTCCTCCGCATTCATAATTCTTGCAAAGCCTGTGTTTTCTTCCCCCCCTGCAGGTTTAATACCTTCCTTTCATAGAACATTTTTGTAGGGGCAGAAGAGTATATCAGCTTGATGACAACTCGGTTTTTTCCGAGATCCTGCCCACGAGCCGTAAATTCTTTTCTTCATTCACTGAAGCAACTTACTGGTCAACTCGTGCCTAAGCTTAGTAAACAAATCAATGAAACTAGAGAAGAGCATGAGGATATCAACAAATGAGACTCTTGGAACATTCTCTAGGGGATAACTGATAAGACACTGTCGAGAGAACACGCAACTCCGAGTACAGCCGCTCATGAGCTGCATTTGCAGCATTTTCCTCGGGAAATTTCTCGTTCATACAATCAAAAGCAACAAAAAGACCTCAAGTTAAGTGAACCCCGCGGAAGAAAGTGACAGAAGTAAATAACGAAAGGCGACAACAAAGGCAGAACGATCGCAGTGGGATTCGAACCCACGACCTTTAGATCCGGAGTCTAACGCGATATCCACTCCGCTATGCGATCACGCCTTTGTCCCTCTCTAAACCAGATCTACAATTAAAAACACCAAAAGCCTCGCTCGGAGCGGCGTGCAAAAACCCTTCGTCCCTCACGAGCACCACTCGCTTTTGAGACATCATTAGCATTCTCGGACAACACAGCACAATGCGATCGGGATGGGCAGAAACCTAAAACGCGATTAACCATGAATCGGATCGGAGATCCACTGTCGCGATGACAATAATCACTCAATCGGCACGCTAACTGACCGTAATGCTAAGAGAGAGAGAGAGAGTACCTAGCGGCGATGATGAGGCGAGAGAAAACGTCGAAGGAGGGAGGGACCATGATCAGATCCGAATCTGAAGAGTGAAGACAAAGAGGACGAACCGCTTTTTTTTTGTCCTCTGCGTTCTTCTCGTCGGCGGCTTTTGTTGCGACGCTCGCCGCCGCTTCCTAACACCCGCGAAAGGCATGTGGATTCTGGATTGGGCTCTTTCAAGGCCCACAGGCCCAAATTATGACCCCTTTTTCTCTTCATTTTGCAGAGATGGATAATTTAAAAAAATATTTTTTTTGAAAATAATGGTTTTTTATTTATTTAAATAATTATCCAATAAAAAATATTCATTATTATCTAAATATCTTCATGAACGATGAATATATTTTTTTCGTTCATTAATTTCTTGCAAGTAATACAAACAATCATTTTTAAAGAAAATATTTTTAAATTATTTTTATTTATGAGACAAGCATACCCTTTAAATATGTGATTAAATCAATTTGTAAATGCAATGGTATTTATAAAATGAAAAATTCAACCCCATTTTGAACCAATCAAGGCCAACAAGAGCTTTAAACCATGATGTGTGAGATTATTCAATATAGGAAAATATTTTGTAAACAAGGATCTTGAAAACTTTGATCAAACTATCATTTTAGAAAAGTTTTTCATGATTGTCAAGCAATAAAAATTATTATATATTTGAAAATAGAATTGATTATAAATTGAATGTTTCATAAATATCCGAAATACCGATTAACACGATACATTTTTCAGAAACGAAATTAGTCTAATAATTTTAGCAATGTGACGGGGGGTGTTTACGGCACTACGACGAATTAAAAAAATTTCCCAGTTTATGAAAGAAAGAAAATTTTAAAAAAAGGGGGTAAAAAGCTATAAATTGTGGCTGCTGGGATTCGAGCCCAGGTCTCCACGGCCACAACGTGGAATTCTTACCACTAAACTACAGCCACTTGATGCAAGCTTCCCTCAAATTATATTATATAATGTAAAAAAATTGCCTTTGCTACGCTTTAATTATGAGAGTGGTAATTCAAACCGCATGATGGATAACTACTTATGGTCGTCGGAGAAACTAAACATGAACATAAAATGACGTTCGATCACGAGTTGAGATGATTGAGGTGATCTCGAGTAGAGATCCCCCCGAGAAATTGTATTAATTCGAGCAAACGTGTTTTTCAACCGATTTATTTGTGACGGAAAGCTATCGATTTTTATGATTTCGGATTGATTAATCTAGTCGTATCGATTTCAAATCGCCGAGTTACGTCACGAACATCTGATATTTCCATATTCGGGTGACCAGATTGAAAAACAACCAAGTTCCCGCATTGATAAGGAAGTCTTAGGCGATGCGTTGGATCCAACGTTGTGGATAAGCACACAATGGACTTTGCCATGGTCGAATTCTCGCCTCTTGACGAGTTTGAGTTTGACGACATGATGCCAACAAGGTCTCCATGCCATGATGCGTTGGATCCAACGGATCGGACGCACCTCACCTCAACCTCACCTCACCTAATATGGTAATGCATGAAATGCATGAAAGCGACAAAGTGAAAGGCGGCACGTCATGGCGTGCGCGCGAGATCTGCAATCGCAATGCGCTTTCCGGGCCGTCGAACGAAGTTTTCTCGGCCATTTTCACAGGAGACACTCCAGTTGTAGCAGAACACTGCCAGATCTTCCCTCTGTTTCTCTGGAGTAATCTTGCAAAATAATTTTTTAAAAAAAACTTTAAATCTTGTTTTGTGGGTGTCCGTCTCTCTCTGTCTCTCTGTCTCTCTGTTATCAACGTTATTATCAATTTTTTATTTTTATTCGTGGGTTGTGACCGTCGTTTGCTCATGCGTTTAGGTTGGGGCTCATCTTTTGTCGTTGCGAAGCTTTGCTTGGTGTTTTTGCTTTTCTTGCTTTCAAAGATTTCGCTGTCATTTAACTACCCTCTCTCTCTGGTTGGAGCAGTTTGGTAGCGCCCCATCTGACTTAGGATGAGCACTCTATATATAGTCGTCAACTAAGCCCGTTCATCAAGAAACGGGCAAAACAAACCTGTTAGTTCATTTCATCTTACCCCCTTTTGCTGTTTCGTGTTCAGACGACATTCCTAGTATCAAATTTTCGTGATTTTGTTGTGGGGTTTTGATTGGTGCTTTGAAATTCTGTATGCGTCTGTGCTGCTAACTGGTATGGAATCAGGACAGTTGAATTTGTGGATGAGTTCCCGGCGGGTGCGGGGACAAGACTGACCCATCTTTTCTTTTCGATGCTCGGCAGAGAGTAGACTTTTGTTAGAGCAATGGCGAGAGAGGTAGCGAATGGAGAAAACCATACTTCTCCGAAACTGCCCCCGATCCCCTCTCCTTTGAGATTCTCGAAATTTTTCCAGTAAATGCACAATAATCGGATTGACGTTTGGTGATCGGTTTCTTTTCATTGGCAGCAAGTGTAATAGCTTTGTGCATGAGAGCTTTTGTTTTCTGTCATGTACTCCAAAACTGCCAGTCTGACTCTTTATGATCTGAATCAAATTTCATTATAGAACGTAGGAAATGTTTTGTGCCCTATTGCTCATCATTTTGACAAGCTCAAGTACTGTCTTTGTCCTCGGGTTTGCCTCGGATCTTCTTTTTCGATGCAAACACGTGTTCATTTTGGGTGTTGAAGCAAATCCGATTGCCTTTTACTTAATATTCATGTTCATACTGTGAGAATGGTAATATAAAGAAGTTCTCTCATGGCAGTCCAACATGAGGATTTTGGTTACTGGAGGGGCTGGATTTATCGGCTCTCACCTGGTGGACAAGTTGATGGAAAATGAGAAGAACGAGGTTAGTTCTCATAGCGGACCGATTTATAGCCTTTTGACAGGCTTTCCTCTATGATGGGACTAAGATAAATTTTGATCCGGAAGGTTTTTCATTTATTGTACCATCCAACACTGTCCTCTTTCATCGCTAAAACCTTTCATGAACAGTTCTGTTTCATCATTCGTATGGATTATCGATATTTATTCTGTGAATTATTCTGTCATAGGTGATTGTTGCAGATAACTATTTCACTGGATCCAAGGTTAATCTGAAGAAAGAAATGGATTGGCCATCCAAGATTCGAGCTTAATTCGCCACGGTATCTCCTCTTTAGCAATCAGATACTCTTGAAAATGCCTTTCCGGTGGTAATCCACCCTTGAGACATGGATTCAAATTGTCATCATTCCCCTGCCAATGCTCGCTCACAATTCAATAGGAATAAAAGGATTTTCACTTGACACCTGAATCAATTTTACTTTTAGTCTGGCCGAGGGCATTCATGCATGAGGTAGAACCTTGAAATCCCAAATGTAGATGGAGAAGCAAGATTAGTGAACCGGTTTTTCAAAATTTGTTCAGGATGAAGGGTTGAAAACAGCATGATTGAGGAAGCATCAGAGTTACTTCATGATCCCTCCTGTCTTGTATAAGATTATAAATTTCTAATTGGTCTCGGAATCTGAAGCTTGCTGCTGTTAATCCTCACCTTTATCTTCCACTTCGAATGACTGTATCATCACATCCTAAAAGCGGCTGAATTTGGGACATGATGTCCCTACACATTATGCAGATGTCACGGAGCCATTGCTAGTGGAAGTTGATCGAATTTACCATCTTGCTTGCCCAGCGTCTCCGATCTTCTACAAATACAATCCCGTCAAGGTGCTTCTCTCTCTCTCTCTCTCTCTCTCTCTCTCTCTCTCTCTCTCTCTCCAGACCAGCTAGTTGAGCCTCAACCTTCATACCCAACATTCCTGGTGCATTTTATTGAAGATCTGACCTCAAAATATTTGATGCTGAACAGACCATATAAAAACCAACGTGATGGGTACTTTGAACATGCTGGGTCTTGCCAAGCGTGTCGGAGCAAGGTTAGGGTTACTATCCCTGTTGGCGCCTTGACACCGAATCTGTCTTCAGTCTGTCATTAATGCACATGACCATGGTTACAGGATTTTGCTGACATCTACTTCGGAGGTTTATGGTGATCCTCTTGTGCATCCTCAGAACGAGAGCTATTGGGGAAATGTGAACCCGATTGGTATGTGTACCTGGTCAAGACTTAGGTGAAAAGCTTGTTGCATTATGGTCATAGGAGGTTCAGTTCTTTGCATCATGTTTAAGTTGTCTAATTGAAAATGGATTTTATTCCTAGTGACAATATGGCAATTTTTCTAGTATCTTAACTCTTAAGT
>JAGVVM010004604.1:0-26321 GCA_019149425.1 Psidium friedrichsthalianum | reverse complement strand
TTTCCCTTACCTTCTTCGTATTCGGATGGAGATGTAGGCAAGTTTCGAGGCCTGAGGGCGAACGACATTCTCCAAAGATATAAAATCTGGAAATCCTTCTACATTATTACTAAAAATGTTATTTCATCAACTACATTTGACTGCCAAGAGCAAGTGGAGTAGCTTTCTTTAGGATTGTGCCCAATTGAGTGATTAGTTCATTCCATTATCGTGGCTATTGCTTTGAAGCTTCTTGTCAATGTAATATGGTTGATTCCAACAATCTTCGCGAAACAATGCCTGTTCTTATCCGCGAATCTCGTAATCAAAAGTTTTTTTCTCGCGAAAATTTCTAAATTCTCAGCTAAACAAATCGATCGCTCCTTTTCTAATCTTTATTTTTGGGCAATTGATGACGCTTGGTTGGAGCAACTTATTTATTCATATTTAATTTGCGGTAAATAAATATTAACATTAACGTGTGAATTTATTTAGAATTCTTGCAAAGACTTTTTGAAACTTGATGTTTTTAATTTTGCTATGTCAAATTTAGAGGGCAATCTTGGTCGTTAATTTTCGAAAGAAAGAAAGAAAGAGGGCCGTACGATCAAATGGATATAAATCAAGTAAATCTTCTCATAAAAGAATAGCTATTAAAACTCGTAGCAAAATAATTAGTAATTTTTTATAAAGGATAGGCACATTTTATATGGGATTAATAATAATATAACATGTGATTAGTGATTTAATTTTAAGTCAGAGTAACTTTCAAGAAAATTAGGTAACGATTCTAATAAAAAATTAATTATGATTAGAATCATATTTTCTGATTTTATTCCCTAGATGATTTTTACATAATTAGAATGCATTTGGTAACTACACAAAAATTTGGCTCTCGAACAGAAATACATTTGATAACTATACAAAAACTCTGCTCTCGAACAGAAATACATTTGGCAGCTACACAAAAAATCTGCTCTCGAATAGAAATGCATTTGGTAATTGTACAAAATTTCTGTTCTCGAAAAAAACTAGGTCGCGAGAATTATTTTTTTAAAATCTTTTTAAAATTTTTAAATTTTTAAAATTTTTAAATTTCTCCCTTTTTTCAAGTTTTTAATTTTTTTTGAATTTTATATTTTTAATTTCTCTCCTTTGTAAAAAAATTTTAATTTTTAATTTTAAACCTTATTTTTAAATTTAATTTTTTTAAAAAAATTAGTTGTTAGTAAATTTTCAAATCTATTTTGATTTTTTTAAAAGTTCAGAAGTTCATGTGAAAGCCTACGTAGATTTAATCTTTTTAGAAGTTTGTTCTTTTTTGTGATTCTCAAAATTGTTCTTTTTTTGGAGAATCAATTTTTTTGTTCTTATTTCTTATTCAAACTGTTCAAAGGGCAAAATCATAACCATTTGTATTACCAAACATGTTTTTGATTATTTTTTTGTTTCGGATGACAAAATTAGAGGAATAGAAACATTACCAAACAGACCTTCGGTAACTCAAACACAAAAGCGAAATTTTCACGTGGTCAGTAATTTTCATAATGCTCAGTAACATTTAATACATGACTATTGATTTTCTTTTTAATATAAATGAGGCTTCTATATTGTTTAATTAATTTAAATGCGGAAACGCGTCGAGATTAACGTGGTTAGTGATTGATGAACCTCATTAGAAAATGGCTACACCCGACTTTTCATGGGCACGGAGCATGGAAGAAAAACCAAGGATCGGGTTATCTGTCGCAGCAGCGATACACGGGGCAATACATAGGGAAGGCTCGAGAAGCTGTCAACAGAAACTCGAAGCAGGTTGGGTTCTGTGTTAAAGTCATCTTTCTTCTTCCCGACATACTTCGGAGCAAAGCCTTACGAGGTTGGGTCTCAGGTGAGTGGGAATTTTCGTCTTGTGGGGTGTTTTTTAGCTCGCTTGAAAATTCTTTGTTTGGGTGTTTGTGCGAAAATGCAGAGAAAACGTGGGGAAGGTTTTTGGGTTTGAGCTACTTCTTCTTATTGGGTGTGTCCGGGGAGAGGTCGAAATCCTAGTAGGTTTCAGTGAAACGTGTATGGGCGCTTGCTGGGTTGGATTACTTTGAGATTGTGGCGGGATGGTTCAGTAAATATGAGGAATTTCGGAAATTCAAGTGTCGTGCAGCTGTAGGAACTTTGGATTTGAGCTACTTCCTCTTATTGGCTGTGTGGGGAGAGGTCGAAATCCTAGTAGGCTTCATTGAAACGTGTGTGGGCACTTGCTGGGTTGGCTTAGCTTGAGATTGTGGCAGGTATGGTTCAGTAAAGATGAGGAATTTGGGGAATTCAAAAGTGTCGTGCAGCTGTAGGAACTTGGGAATTAGAAAAGAAGAGGCGAGATAAAGTTGAGGTTAGAGATGGGTCCTCAAAGTAGTTCAGACCTTGTTGGGCTATGCTTGTCTAAAAAGTTGCTCCACCATGGTCAATGATATAATAATGTCTAGTAATTGGCGTGAGATTGCAACATAGTTTTCATTAGTTGTAGAATTGCTCTCAGGATCTATGTTCTTGGGTTGTTTGAGCTCAATTGGTGCGTCTTCGTTCGGTTAGTCTGAGGGAGTCATAGTTTATGCTTGTACATTCTGAATCATATGGAATGCTTGTGTTCGAGATCATTGATATTGTTGCAGTGAAAGAGCTAGGCATGCTTAGCACTAGATATCGTAATCAGGATTCTCCCGTTCAAGTCTCAGTTTGGTGTCTGTGTTGTCTATCCCTCACCATGAAGTTTTTTTGCCTCTTTTTGGTTTAATGCAATAACAGCCTCGTCTTCTGACCAAAAAAAAAAAAAAAAACCTTGTCTGGCCCCTTCTTTGCAATGCTTTTCCTATCACTCATCTGGGTTTCAGTTAAGTGCTCGCCAGATCACCAAGTTGGGCAATGTTATGGGAGACTAAGGGCATCTGTAGTTGTAAGGCTCTCGTTCCGTCTGAAAGAAGAAATCAGCTAAAAATGTAGAATGAACGTCCTAAACTCAAGCCTTCTTTATGTATGTACATACTGGGATCACTCTCTCTTTTCTCGCCTATGTATCTATTCTTTCTTCTATTTTTCCATCCCATTTTCTTTTTCAGTTGGAAAAATGCCAGCCAAGTACATAATACCTGCTGTGCTTGGATCATTTGCAATCGCATTTGTAGCTGACCACTTTATTGCGGACAAGAAGATATTTGGAGGCAAGTGAAAGTTACGATTGTCTTGTTTGACTGCTGTATTTGGATGCATCTCTTGACCAGAAAGTTGTGAACGTGAATCCTGTGTAATTTTCTTTTCCCTCCTGTTCATTTGAGTATTCAGGAACCACACCGCCAACCATTGCCAGCAAAGAATGGTGGGAAGAGACGGACAAGAAGTTTCAGGCATGGCCTAGGACGGCAGGCCCGCCAGTCGTTATGAATCCTATAAGCCGTCAAAACTTCGTCGTCAAATCCGGCCCTGAATCTTGAATCTTGATGGTCTCGGATATCCGCCTTTTGTATCTAATGCTTTGTCAACTAGTGTGGCTAATTGCAACTGGCTTTTGGTAATAGGCTTGTCCTGGCTTCAATATCATGTTTGTATGAAGTCTTCTTAAAATTTGATCTATTTGTCTCATAACGCACTATAGCGTGTGTAAGTACTTGTATCGGTTCAATTCTCTGTCTCCCTGTTCTGTTTTAGTATTCAAGAACCACTCTCCAACAACCATTGCCAGCAAAGAATGGTGGGAAGAAACAGACAAGAAGTTTCAGGCACGGCCTTGGACAGTAGGCCAGCCCGTTGTCATCGAAAATTCATTATCAAATCCTGCCTTGAATCTTGAATCTCGATCGTCATGAGTCTCTGCCTTCTGTATCTAATGCCTTGTCAACTAGGGTGTAGTGTGGCATGTAGCGTCTGGCTTCCTACGAAAGCCATGTTCCGGCTCACACATAAAGTTCATATGAAACATTCCTCGAGTTCTCCCTGTCCTGTTGTCTAACAACTCTCTATAAGCCGTGAAGTACTAGCATCGGTTCAAATTTAGCTACATGCTTTGGTGTCAAAAGCTCGATATCTTCATGTAACAATGTGGTTTGAGAATGCTACCATCACCGAGTTCTGTTATGGTTAAGAGATTTTAGTCGGAAACTTTGTCTTGGCTGATCCTACTCGGGACTTGTAGTGACTACCACGGTCCGAAGCATTTCGGTTGCAGACCCACTTGCGACAAGTGTAAAGGCCAAACATGATGTGCCGGCACTCTCACAGCTCTTTCTAACGCCAGAAATCCTTCATGTGCATCGAGTATTAAACGGACTGTTACTTTTTTACTGTCTGCCATGAAATCTTATCATTGTTCATTTCATGCAAAAATGGGGTTTGTACCTTGCATCTAGCTTACTCTGCTTATCATCCATGTTTGGGACAGGAGACTTAATTCAAATCAGGGACATCATGAAGCAATTTGAATCGATGTTTACTTTGTTCACTCCCTGCTCTTTTGTTGTAGTGTACGCAATTCGACACTTATTTAATATTTAACAGCAGTGATACAATTATCGACGCCCAGAATCATTTGCAATTTCTTTGATTATTTTGTAGCATTCAAAAAAGTCTTTTTCCAATTTTCAAAATTGTGGAGGGGAAAGAGTATACTTCTAAACCAATCATTCTCATTCTTGTGGAAGGACGAAATGGGGGCCATCTACTACCGGGATCAAGCAATGAAATGAAAAAGGAGCTTATTCTTCTCTGTGCACATTTGAATCCTATGAGAAGCAGAGGACAAAGAAAGGAATGTTGTAAAGATTAGAGAGAAAGGCAGCAGAATTCAGGCTACTTTTGCTTTATCTTTCAACGGAGGAAGGGATTCCAAATGTAACAGGAGCAGCATCGAATTGCTTGCGGATTTCCACCAAGAATCAAGCGAACTATGCAACACTTTGGAATAACGTTGTCCATACTTCATCGCACCATGTATTATATTCCTATAATTCGCCTATAGAAACTAGCAAAATCATGCTTCTCAGGTGACCTTCTTCTGATAACTAGTTGGGTTCCTGCATAATGGCTAGGTTAAACCTCCTCGAAAACTAGTAACACCCCTCACAACCATGACTGACGTTGCCTCTAGCATCCTCGGACCTCTTGTGGGCAAACTAACTTCGTCGCTTTTGAAGAAATTCAACTGGTATCAGCTGTACAGGATGACCGAGAAAAGCTCAGGCAGATGCTAGAAACGATCCAGAAGGTGCTTGCCGATGCTGAGCAGAAGCAAACAAAAGAGGCAGCTGTGAGGCATTGGCTGTCGGAGCTTAAGAACTTCTGCTACGATGCTGAGGATGTGCTAGACGAATTCGAAGCCAAGGCCTTGCAGCGGAGGGCGAGGTCGATTGAGCATTTGAACTTTAAAAGGAAGGTACGCTACTTGTTCTCATGGCTATCCAACTTCATTTTCCAGTTTAAGATGGCAGATAAAATGAAAAATATGAGGGAGAGGCTTCACGTGATCAATGAAGAGAAAACTGGGCTCAACTTGTCGAGTACTGTGTCTGAAAAGGCTATAGTTCAGCTGAAGGAAACTCATTCGTTTGTGCCCATTTTGAATGTGATTGGAAGAAACGAAGACAAGAAAAGTGTAATAGACCTGTTAATGGGATCAGGTGATGGTGGAGCTCGAAAGATTAATGTCATTCCAATTGTTGGAATAGGAGGTATTGGAAAGACGATTCTTGCTAAATTGGTATACATAGATGGTAGGGTAAACAAGCATTTTGAACTCAAAGTCTGGTTATCCATGCCAATAGAATTCGAAGTTAAAAAGATAATAAGAGACATCATCCAATCTCTAGATCATGAAGCAAACCGTGATAGTTGGAGCCTTGAAATGCTGCAAAATCACTTAAGAAACCTTGTGGAAAATAAGAGGTGTTTGTTTGTAATGGACGATGTCTGGGAAGTAAGACGGGAGGATTGGTTGGGACTGAGAGATCTATTAGAAGGCGTTTCTGAAGGGAGTAGAGTCATCGTGACTTCGCAGAATAAATCTATCGCCTCAACCATGGGCACTGTCCCCCCGTATAATTTGGGCAGCCTTTCACCGGAGGCTTCTTTGACTTTGTTCACTAAGTGGGCGTTCGATGAAGGGCAAGAGAAGAATCATCCGGACCTTATGGTTATCGCCGAGGAAATAGTGAGCAAGTGTGGGGTAATCCTATGGCAGTGAAAACTTTGGGAAGCTTGTTGTATTCAAAACACAACCGGAGAGACTGGGAATCGGTAAGAGACAGTGAGATATGGCAATTAGAAACTGATATCTTGCCTTCATTGAGAATAAGCTATGATCTAATGCCGTCTTACTTAAAACAATGTTTCGCTTATTGCTCGATATTCCCAAAGAACTATGAGTTCAACAGCCTTGAACTGATCCAACTGTGGATCTCGAATGGACTTATCCAATCCAGTGGAAATAATCAGGAGCTGGAAGAGATTGGACAGCGGTACTGGGAGGAGCTGTGGTCGAGATCCTTCTTCGATAATGTCATGGAAGACTATCTGTTCTTGACCTTCAAAATGCACGACCTCATACACGATCTGGCCATTTTGGTTGCAAAAACTGAATCATTCAACGTGAACGTTCGCACACAGGATCAGGATGTTCCCCCAAGGACTCGGCATATATCATTTTCTGATCCATCTCTTCTACAAGAAGATGAACTTCCTGGCTACTTAGAGAAACTCAGCGGCGTTCGCACCATAATGTTTCCAATAAAAAGGAGGGTCCCGCTGGGGAGTCCTTTCTGAAGATGTGCATTTCGAGATTCAAGCAATTGCGAGTGCTATACCTTCATGACTCTAGCTTTGACCAACTGCCTACTTCCATCGGCACTCTAAAGCTTTTGAGGTTTCTTCATTTATGCGGCAACCGTAATATCAAGAAACTCCCCAATTCGGTCTGCGAGCTCCACAATCTGCAGAGCTTTGGACTTGCTGGGTGCGAGGAACTGGAGGAATTGCCTGCAAACATCAAGAGTATGATCAACCTCCGCTTTTTGGATATAACCACGAAACAGCAGCGATTCCCAGAGAGCGGAATAGGATGCTTGACGTCTCTGCGCTGTCTATTCATTGGAGACTGCAAGAATTTGGAGGCCTTGTTCGATGATATACAATCACTCACGTCGCTCCATAAGTTGTTCATTGGAGGTTGTCCGAAGTTGGCGTCCTTACCACAGGGCATCAAGTACTTGAATGCATTGGAGAATCTCTGGATTTGCAACTGCGACAACTTGAAGCTGCCAGAAGGCGAAAGTGATCCACGCTCCATGTCGAAGCTTCGAACCTTGATGTTTGTGGGATTGCCGAAGTTAGTTTCTTTTCCTAGGTGGCTCGAAGGTTCTGCAAGAACACTGCATAAGATAGATGTTGCACATTGCCCCAACTTGAGTGAACTGCCCGAGTGGCTACAAAATTGTTCTTCTCTGAGACAACTGAAGATTGATAACTGTCCTGGACTGTCCTACTTACCAGATGGAATTCGCCGCATTGCCACATTGAGAGAGCTGTGCATAGATGATTGCCCAGAATTGAGCAGTAGAATTGCTGCTAGAAGCGGTGAAGATTGGAGCAGGATCGCTCACATCCCGGAGATCTACATTGATGGAAGGAAGATGAAATGATTGATTTATCGTATAAGCAAACTCCTCTTCTTTTCTGACACGTTTATGAGTTAAAATTAGATATTTTGAAATCATGTTTCTCATACTGTCTTTATATACTTGCAGCAACTGTCACAGCACATCGGTGGAACAATGTGTTGCATGGCCAGGCGGAAATTCCTTCGAGTTCTGGAAGAAAAGGTTTTGATCTTTTGCTCATGGAGGATGCTACTTTCCCAATACTGCTGAAGTCCCATGCTCAAGATTAAAAAAAATTATGTTTGGTTGATCAATGTCTGTGAAACTCGTTCAACACCACAACTCTTCTTTCTTCTTATTGTCTCTCTTATTTTCTGTTTGTGTGGGGTGTCTCTGAAGATGTCTGAAGACATCTTCAGAGCACACCCCACAGAAAATAAGAGAGACAATAAGAAGAAAGAAGAGTTGTGGTGTTGAACGAGTTTCACAGACATTGATCAACCAAACATAATTTTTTTTTAATCTTGAGCATGGGACTTCAGCAGTATTGGGAAAGTAGCATCCTCCATGAGCAAAAGATCAAAACCTTTTCTTCCAGAACTCGAAGGAATTTCCGCCTGGCCATGCAACACATTGTTCCACCGATGTGCTGTGACAGTTGCTGCAAGTATATAAAGACAGTATGAGAAACATGATTTCAAAATATCTAATTTTAACTCATAAACGTGTCAGAAAAGAAGGGGAGTTTGCTTATACCGATAAATCAATCATTTCATCTTCCTTCCATCAATGTAGATCTCCGGGATGTGAGCGATCCTGCTCCAATCTTCACCGCTTCTAGCAGCAATTCTACTGCTCAATTCTGGGCAATCATCTATGCACAGCTCTCTCAATGTGGCAATGCGGCGAATTCCATCTGGTAAGTAGGACAGTCCAGGACAGTTATCAATCTTCAGTTGTCTCAGAGAAGAACAATTTTGTAGCCACTCGGGCAGTTCACTCAAGTTGGGGCAATGTGCAACATCTATCTTATGCAGTGTTCTTGCAGAACCTTCGAGCCACCTAGGAAAAGAAACTAACTTCGGCAATCCCACAAACATCAAGGTTCGAAGCTTCGACATGGAGCGTGGATCACTTTCGCCTTCTGGCAGCTTCAAGTTGTCGCAGTTGCAAATCCAGAGATTCTCCAATGCATTCAAGTACTTGATGCCCTGTGGTAAGGACGCCAACTTCGGACAACCTCCAATGAACAACTTATGGAGCGACGTGAGTGATTGTATATCATCGAACAAGGCCTCCAAATTCTTGCAGTCTCCAATGAATAGACAGCGCAGAGACGTCAAGCATCCTATTCCGCTCTCTGGGAATCGCTGCTGTTTCGTGGTTATATCCAAAAAGCGGAGGTTGATCATACTCTTGATGTTTGCAGGCAATTCCTCCAGTTCCTCGCACCCAGCAAGTCCAAAGCTCTGCAGATTGTGGAGCTCGCAGACCGAATTGGGGAGTTTCTTGATATTACGGTTGCCGCATAAATGAAGAAACCTCAAAAGCTTTAGAGTGCCGATGGAAGTAGGCAGTTGGTCAAAGCTAGAGTCATGAAGGTATAGCACTCGCAATTGCTTGAATCTCGAAATGCACATCTTCAGAAAGGACTCCCCAGCGGGACCCTCCTTTTTTATTGGAAACATTATGGTGCGAACGCCGCTGAGTTTCTCTAAGTAGCCAGGAAGTTCATCTTCTTGTAGAAGAGATGGATCAGAAAATGATATATGCCGAGTCCTTGGGGGAACATCCTGATCCTGTGTGCGAACGTTCACGTTGAATGATTCAGTTTTTGCAACCAAAATGGCCAGATCGTGTATGAGGTCGTGCATTTTGAAGGTCAAGAACAGATAGTCTTCCATGACATTATCGAAGAAGGATCTCGACCACAGCTCCTCCCAGTACCGCTGTCCAATCTCTTCCAGCTCCTGATTATTTCCACTGGATTGGATAAGTCCATTCGAGATCCACAGTTGGATCAGTTCAAGGCTGTTGAACTCATAGTTCTTTGGGAATATCGAGCAATAAGCGAAACATTGTTTTAAGTAAGACGGCATTAGATCATAGCTTATTCTCAATGAAGGCAAGATATCAGTTTCTAATTGCCATATCTCACTGTCTCTTACCGATTCCCAGTCTCTCCGGTTGTGTTTTGAATACAACAAGCTTCCCAAAGTTTTCACTGCCATAGGATTACCCCCACACTTGCTCACTATTTCCTCGGCGATAACCATAAGGTCCGGGTGATTCTTCTCTTGCCCTTCATCGAACGCCCACTTAGTGAACAAAGTCAAAGAAGCCTCCGGTGAAAGGCTGCCCAAATTATACGGGGGGACAGTGCCCATGGTTGAGGCGATAGATTTATTCTGCGAAGTCACGATGACTCTACTCCCTTCAGAAACGCCTTCTAATAGATCTCTCAGTCCCAACCAATCCTCCCGTCTTACTTCCCAGACATCGTCCATTACGAACAAACACCTCTTATTTTCCACAAGGTTTCTTAAGTGATTTTGCAGCATTTCAAGGCTCCAACTATCACGGTTTGCTTCATGATCTAGAGATTGGATGATGTCTCTTATTATCTTTTTAACTTCGAATTCTATTGGCATGGATAACCAGACTTTGAGTTCAAAATGCTTGTTTACCCTACCATCTATGTATACCAATTTAGCAAGAATCGTCTTTCCAATACCTCCTATTCCAACAATTGGAATGACATTAATCTTTCGAGCTCCACCATCACCTGATCCCATTAACAGGTCTATTACACTTTTCTTGTCTTCGTTTCTTCCAATCACATTCAAAATGGGCACAAACGAATGAGTTTCCTTCAGCTGAACTATAGCCTTTTCAGACACAGTACTCGACAAGTTGAGCCCAGTTTTCTCTTCATTGATCACGTGAAGCCTCTCCCTCATATTTTTCATTTTATCTGCCATCTTAAACTGGAAAATGAAGTTGGATAGCCATGAGAACAAGTAGCGTACCTTCCTTTTAAAGTTCAAATGCTCAATCGACCTCGCCCTCCGCTGCAAGGCCTTGGCTTCGAATTCGTCTAGCACATCCTCAGCATCGTAGCAGAAGTTCTTAAGCTCCGACAGCCAATGCCTCACAGCTGCCTCTTTTGTTTGCTTCTGCTCAGCATCGGCAAGCACCTTCTGGATCGTTTCTAGCATCTGCCTGAGCTTTTCTCGGTCATCCTGTACAGCTGATACCAGTTGAATTTCTTCAAAAGCCGACGAAGTTAGTTTGCCCACAAGAGGTCCGAGGATGCTAGAGGCAACGTCAGTCATGGTTGTGAGGGGTGTTACTAGTTTTCGAGGAGGTTTAACCTAGCCATTATGCAGGAACCCAACTAGTTATCAGAAGAAGGTCACCTGAGAAGCATGATTTTGCTAGTTTCTATAGGCGAATTATAGGAATATAATACATGGTGCGATGAAGTATGGACAACGTTATTCCAAAGTGTTGCATAGTTCGCTTGATTCTTGGTGGAAATCCGCAAGCAATTCGATGCTGCTCCTGTTACATTTGGAATCCCTTCCTCCGTTGAAAGATAAAGCAAAAGTAGCCTGAATTCTGCTGCCTTTCTCTTTAATCTTTACAACATTCCTTTCTTTGTCCTCTGCTTCTCATAGGATTCAAATGTGCACAGAGAAGAATAAGCTCCTTTTTCATTTCATTGCTTGATCCCGGTAGTAGATGGCCCCCATTTCGTCCTTCCACAAGAATGAGAATGATTGGTTTAGAAGTATACTCTTTCCCCTCCACAATTTTGAAAATTGGAAAAAGACTTTTTTGAATGCTACAAAATAATCAAAGAAATTGCAAATGATTCTGGGCGTCGATAATTGTATCGCTGCTGTTAAATATTAAATAAGTGTCGAATTGCGTACACTACAACAAAAGAGCAGGGAGTGAACAAAGTAAACATCGATTCAAATTGCTTCATGATGTCCCTGATTTGAATTAAGTCTCCTGTCCCAAACATGGATGATAAGCAGAGTAAGCTAGATGCAAGGTACAAACCCCATTTTTGCATGAAATAAACAATGATAAGATTTCATGACAGACAGTAAAAAAGTAACAGTCCGTTTAATACTCGATGCACATGAAGGATTTCTGGCGTTAGAAAGAGCTGTGAGAGTGCCGGCACATCATGTTTGGCCTTTACACTTGTCGCAAGTGGGTCTCCAACCGAAATGCTTCGGACCGTGGTAGTCACTACAATTCCCGAGTGGGATCAGCAAGACAAAGTTTCCGACTAAAATCTCTTAACCATAACAGAACTCGGTGATGGTAGCATTCTCAAACCACATTGTTACATGAAGATATCGAGCTTTTGACACCAAAGCATGTAGCTAAATTTGAACCGATGCTAGTACTTCACGGCTTATAGAGAGTTGTTAGACAACAGGACAGGGAGAACTCGAGGAATGTTTCATATGAACTTTATGTGTGAGCCGGAACATGGCTTTCGTAGGAAGCCAGACGCTACATGCCACACTACACCCTAGTTGACAAGGCATTAGATACAGAAGGCAGAGACTCATGACGATCGAGATTCAAGATTCAAGGCAGGATTTGATAATGAATTTTCGATGACAACGGGCTGGCCTACTGTCCAAGGCCGTGCCTGAAACTTCTTGTCTGTTTCTTCCCACCATTCTTTGCTGGCAATGGTTGTTGGAGAGTGGTTCTTGAATACTAAAACAGAACAGGGAGACAGAGAATTGAACCGATACAAGTACTTACACACGCTATAGTGCGTTATGAGACAAATAGATCAAATTTTAAGAAGACTTCATACAAACATGATATTGAAGCCAGGACAAGCCTATTACCAAAAGCCAGTTGCAATTAGCCACACTAGTTGACAAAGCATTAGATACAAAAGGCGGATATCCGAGACCATCAAGATTCAAGATTCAGGGCCGGATTTGACGATGAAGTTTTGACGGCTTATAGGATTCATAACAACTGGCGGGCCTGCCGTCCTAGGCCATGCCTGAAACTTCTTGTCCGTCTCTTCCCACCATTCTTTGCTGGCAATGGTTGGCGGTGTGGTTCCTGAATACTCAAATGAACAGGAGGGAAAAGAAAATTACACAGGATTCACGTTCACAACTTTCTGGTCAAGAGATGCATCCAAATACAGCAGTCAAACAAGACAATCGTAACTTTCACTTGCCTCCAAATATCTTCTTGTCCGCAATAAAGTGGTCAGCTACAAATGCGATTGCAAATGATCCAAGCACAGCAGGTATTATGTACTTGGCTGGCATTTTTCCAACTGAAAAAGAAAATGGGATGGAAAAATAGAAGAAAGAATAGATACATAGGCGAGAAAAGAGAGAGTGATCCCAGTATGTACATACATAAAGAAGGCTTGAGTTTAGGACGTTCATTCTACATTTTTAGCTGATTTCTTCTTTCAGACGGAACGAGAGCCTTACAACTACAGATGCCCTTAGTCTCCCATAACATTGCCCAACTTGGTGATCTGGCGAGCACTTAACTGAAACCCAGATGAGTGATAGGAAAAGCATTGCAAAGAAGGGGCCAGACAAGGTTTTTTTTTTTTTTTTGGTCAGAAGACGAGGCTGTTATTGCATTAAACCAAAAAGAGGCAAAAAAACTTCATGGTGAGGGATAGACAACACAGACACCAAACTGAGACTTGAACGGGAGAATCCTGATTACGATATCTAGTGCTAAGCATGCCTAGCTCTTTCACTGCAACAATATCAATGATCTCGAACACAAGCATTCCATATGATTCAGAATGTACAAGCATAAACTATGACTCCCTCAGACTAACCGAACGAAGACGCACCAATTGAGCTCAAACAACCCAAGAACATAGATCCTGAGAGCAATTCTACAACTAATGAAACTATGTTGCAATCTCACGCCAATTACTAGACATTATTATATCATTGACCATGGTGGAGCAACTTTTTAGACAAGCATAGCCCAACAAGGTCTGAACTACTTTGAGGACCCATCTCTAACCTCAACTTTATCTCGCCTCTTCTTTTCTAATTCCCAAGTTCCTACAGCTGCACGACACTTTTGAATTTCCCAAATTCCTCATCTTTACTGAACCATACCTGCCACAATCTCAAGCTAAGCCAACCCAGCAAGTGCCCACACACGTTTCAATGAAGCCTACTAGGATTTCGACCTCTCCCCCACACAGCCAATAAGAGGAAGTAGCTCAAATCCAAAGTTCCTACAGCTGCACGACACTTGAATTTCCGAAATTCCTCATATTTACTGAACCATCCCCGCCACAATCTCAAAGTAATCCAACCCAGCAAGCGCCCATACACGTTTCACTGAAACCTACTAGGATTTCGACCTCTCCCCGGACACACCCAATAAGAAGAAGTAGCTCAAACCCAAAACCTTCCCCACGTTTTCTCTGCATTTTCGCACAAACACCCAAACAAAGAATTTTCAAGCGAGCTAAAAACACCCCACAAGACGAAAATTCCCACTCACCTGAGACCCAACCTCGTAAGGCTTTGCTCCGAAGTATGTCGGGAAGAAGAAAGATGACTTTAACACAGAACCCAACCTGCTTCGAGTTTCTGTTGACAGCTTCTCGAGCCTTCCCTATGTATTGCCCCGTGTATCGCTGCTGCGACAGATAACCCGATCCTTGGTTTTTCTTCCATGCTCCGTGCCCATGAAAAGTCGGGTGTAGCCATTTTCTAATGAGGTTCATCAATCACTAACCACGTTAATCTCGACGCGTTTCCGCATTTAAATTAATTAAACAATATAGAAGCCTCATTTATATTAAAAAGAAAATCAATAGTCATGTATTAAATGTTACTGAGCATTATGAAAATTACTGACCACGTGAAAATTTCGCTTTTGTGTTTGAGTTACCGAAGGTCTGTTTGGTAATGTTTCTATTCCTCTAATTTTGTCATCCGAAACAAAAAATAATCAAAAACATGTTTGGTAATGCAAATGGTTATGATTTTGCCCTTTGAACAGTTTGAATAAGAAATAAGAACAAAAAAATTGATTCTCCAAAAAAAGAACAATTTTGAGAATCACAAAAAAGAACAAACTTCTAAAAAGATTAAATCTACGTAGGCTTTCACATGAACTTCTGAACTTTTAAAAAAATCAAAATAGATTTGAAAATTTACTAACAACTAATTTTTTTAAAAAAATTAAATTTAAAAATAAGGTTTAAAATTAAAAAATTAAAATTTTTTTACAAAGGAGAGAAATTAAAAATATAAAATTCAAAAAAAATTAAAAACTTGAAAAAAGGGAGAAATTAAAAAATTAAAAACTTTAAAAATTTTAAAAAGATTTTAAAAAAATAATTCTCGCGACCTAGTTTTTTCAGAATGAAATTTTGTACAATTACCAAATGCATATATTCAGAGCAGATTTTTTGTGTAGCTGCCAAATGTATTTCTGTTCGAGAGCAGAGTTTTTGTATAGTTATCAAATGTATAAGAGAGCACCGAGAATTTTTGTGTAGTTACCAAATGCATTCTAATTATGTAAAAATCATCCAGGGAATAAAATCAGAAAATATGATTCTAATCATTATTAATTTTTTTATTAGAATCGGTCACCTTTTTCTGAAAGTTACTTTGACTTAAAATTAAATCACTAATCACATGTGTTATTATTAATCCCATATAAAATGTGCCTATCCTTTATAAAAAATTACTAATTATTTTGCTATGAGTTTTAATAGCTATTCTTTTATGAGAAGACTTATTATATCCAAGAAATACGGCACCTAGCAGCCCAAAAACGACCAAGATTGCCCTCTAAAAGCAACCAAAAAATAAATGGTCCACCGAATCAGGTCTACAACGGCAGAAAGGGCAAACCCCGTCCAAAATTCTCCGATAGCTCAGCAGAAGAACCTGCGTGGGCAGCCTATTGAGGGTGGCCAGCCACAACAAAAAGGAATGCCGAGGAGTAATATGGCGATCCCAAATAAAACGATGCCAGTAAACGGTCCTGCCTTTACGTCTGAGTCATTCCAAGCAGAATTTTCGCGAGAAAGTCCCTTTTGATTACGAGAAGCCAAGTAAGAACAGGCATTGTTTCGCGAAGATTGTTGGAATCAACCATATTACATTGACAAGAAGCTTCAAAGCAATAGCCACGATAATGGAATGAACTAATCACTCAATTCGGCACAATCCTAAAGAAAGCTACTCCACTTGCTCTTGGCAGTCAAATGTAGTTGATGAAATAACATTTTTAGTAATAATGTAGAAGGATTTCCAGATTTTATATCTAGTTGGAGAATGTCGTTCGCCCTCAGGCCTCGAAACTTGCCTACATCTCCATCCGAATACGAAGAAGGTAAGGGAAAACAAACAGGGAGGAGAGAGAACTGAAAGCCCTAGCTATACATCAGAAGGACTAAGAAATGTATGTGAACCCAGATTGGGCACCAACACTCTAGGAAAGAGGACTCATGAGAATGTCCCCCCAATCTGAGCAACACTCGAAGAATGAAAGAATTGGGTATGGAGTGACAAAATTGTCGGAACCTTGACCAGCTTCTCCTGCATTCCAAGAAGACTTTATGTACCATAACTATGCGACGAATGCTTGGAAGCCTGGGAAGTCCTTGAGCTCTATGTCCAACCGTCACTAGTTTTATGCCAGCGCGTCCTGAACTCATGTCATCTTCATACTCCCGAGGGATCAGCAACCTGCAGCTTTTAAAAAGTTGTCGTATGGACTTGAAGCAGGTAGTCTGAAGAAGCTTGGGTTATGCTGGTACTCAGTCGAACACAAAAATGTGGCGGTGCCAACGGTAGGTTTCTGCATATTGGCATCCTGATCATTATCTAGGAAAGGATTGCCAGCCTGCAATGGTTTTTTGTCGGTTGAATATGTTAGAAGCTGGCATTTCTAAGAGACACTACAGAGAAAAGGTAAGGGACCCCAGAAATTATATAGACTGAATCAAGTACCCTTAGGCTGTGGATGTAGCATCATTTGTTGAACTACAAATTGAGTACCTTGATGTTGTGCAACCCGTTTCGGCTTAATATATTATGCCTTTGCCTTGTGGCTTCTCTCTTGGAGAGAAGAAGACGCAAGGCAAATAGAAAGAAGGCACCAGGGCCTTCATGGAAACGTAGAACACATGCAGACAAATTATGGTACTTAAGTAATGAATCACTTACCCTGTGGTTTTGAGTACCCATCTCCGCAGGGAAGTGAGATCCCATCTTCACGTCATTATTCTTTTGCAAAGTTAAGTTTCTCAAGCTTTCATGTTTCTGTTGGACGCTCATCAAGTTGGACATTTTCTGCTGCTTTCCTATGAGAAGTGCCTCACAGTGCCGTGCGACTTCCTTGTAAGGCACATCTGGGGCAGTCGAAACAGATAGTCTCCCTACTTGATGTGCAGTCTCCAGTACCTGAAAATCGGAGAACCGAACCAATGTCATGGAAAGAAAGAACTATTACACAAGTCAAACTTGGCAGAATCAATAACTGTCAATTCCACATTAGTAGCTAAGTAATAATACAGATCACGTACGGATTCTAGAAGTTGATCTATGCTCAAGAGATTGGGTATGCCCACCACAATGTCCTCTAAATTCTGTTTAGTTTGACTTTCAAATGAATCCGTAAAAGCATCATCTTCCATAGTTAATAAAGGAGGCTGTTGGATAGAAAAGAAAAACAGAAATTGACGTTAATGTCATTTATATAAAAGGAAAGTAAATATAACTGGCCACAAGAATTACATTATCATGAGATTCGTTCGTTCTCGATTCAAGCTGATATATTTTGCACGGGGAGTCCGTGAATGATTGGGACCCCAGAGGACAGACATCATCAGGCAAAAATTCACTGAGAAGTTGCTCCCTAATGATGGACAGCTCAGACTGCATAAAAGATATCGGAGCTCAAGCAACATGTCAATATATAAAGCATTTATTGGCATTCAGGTGACAAAGGATATCTAGAAGTTACTTCCGGCAAGCTGCCCAATGTCCTCAAAATTACAGCAGCACAGGATTCCCTTGCTTGATCGTCTGTGAACTGAATGTGAGAGAGAGATTTTAAGGCAGCGGCATCATCTTCTGTTGATCCGTAAACATTGGTTTGATGTCCAGATCCAGTGCCTACAGCCTGTAACTTGCGATCTTCAACTAACTTCAGAAACGGATCAGCCTGATTCCGGCACAAAAAGATTATTAGACTTAATAAAGTTTACTTGTTGCCGACGGCTTGACTGGACACTTGAGGAAGATAGAAAGAATCTCTTTTCGGAAAACAAATACTCCAGTATTTACACAATAAGAGTGAGATATGGAATAGAACGAAATGTATTTTCGCATGAAGAATTCCTTGAAGAAAAAAATTATCAAAGGGTTGAAATAAAACTCGCACCGTTCTTTCTGTAAGTGCTATCTTGGCACAATGAACAAGTGGAACAATTCCATAAGCTATTGAAGAGAATACGATCATTGAAGTAGACAACGTGAAAAGGGACCTCCGACGTGATGGTGGCAATGGTCCTGGAGAATGAAGCGTATGAGCCACATTTAGAGTGAGATATGGCAGATGTTTTACTTGGAAGTAAAGTTCGTCCAAGCCAAACATTTTAGTATGGCATAACCTATGTCTGCCTCTTTGCGATTTGTAAAAATTACAGGGAGCCATTGCTATGGTATCTTAACTTCTCTTTCAAATTATATACAAAACATGGGCAAAAGAATTCTTTTCGTTCTTTTTCAAATATTGACCTGAAGTAAGCAAAAGAACCTCCTGGCTACAGTGATCGTTGTCATCTCAGCATAGGCACAGAGACATCTACAATTTTTTCAACTCAGGAAATAAAGTATAAGAATTATTAATTCATGCAAAGTCAAATCAGTTGGCTGAGACAGAAATTATCAGCTTTAAACATAGAAATCAGATAAGTTAAGGAACCTGAAGCTATGGCATTTCCGGTCCCGCAATGAAGACCCGATCAGCCTCGTAGGGACAATTCTCAAATCAAATTGACATCGAGTAATTCTACCTTGAATCTTATCATGGTAAGGCGTGGGAAAATCAACAACATTCTCAGAAATCAAAGCTAGCAAAGCCACAGCAAGTCACAAAACATTGCCTAGAAGTTTAAACTGCTGGAGAACCTTAAAATTAAGTCAATCAACAAAACAACTCTTGCATGCTAAGGAGAACCTACAAAGAAATATTTTCTAGAGCTTCATTGATGGTTATGCTTTAAAGGGGCTTTCTTATGTAGTCCACGCGGTTCAGGATCCTACCCACATTTAAAGCATTGATCATTTTTCAATCAACCTTGCTCAAGATAACAAATTGAGTGACATTATATGCTACTATTTGGTTGAATTATAGAGTCTATCTTAGCATCACTAGTCCCTTTATTTGACATCAGTAATTTCATTGATGGTTATGCTTTAAAGGGGCTTTCTTATGTAGTCCAAGCAGTCCAAGATCCTACCCACATTTAAAGCATCCATCATTTTTAAATCAACCTTGCTTAACATTACAAATTGAGTGACATTACATTTAAAGCATCCATCATTTTTCAATCAACCTTGCTTAACATAACAAATTTAGCATCACGAGTCCCTTTATTTGACATCAGTAATTGCAAGAACAATCATTCATAATACTAGGCACATAAAAACTGATTGTCATCACAAAGGAAAAGAAATATCAATCCTTGTCCTGTAAAACCATGAATAATGCATAAGATAAAAGTTTAGTAGATGACCTCCTTCCTTGAGAGAAATATTACGCAAGGAAAAGGCGAGCTGGAAACTTCGAACCAGTGCCTCATTGCTGGAATTCTGCAAGTAAGATGAAAATTTTATGAACAGAGCCTATAGAATTTATTCGTCAAAATAATGCCATCCAAGTGCTAAAATACAAGCATTTACATTTTTTCTGGCCAGTTACAATAAGCATTGACATTGACCAGCATTGTACATGAAATCATTCATCACAAACTTGAAGTACGAAGGTATCCAACGGCATTACCGATAAGACTAAGTTTATTATGTGTCGAATATGAACCAATGACCAAATTTATCCCAATCAAACATCACAGAGCCAAAGGTGCCTGACGTGGAACGAAACCTGATTCAATTTGTTTTGCCATGTCCAAATGTCCTAAGACTGCCACTAATGTCCCAAAATAAAAAAGTAAGAAAAGCTGAATTGTTCCTAGAGTAAATGACCAGAAATTTTTGGTCCAAATCATGCTCATCATGTTAAGTATGCCACACTTACTTTTCTTGATATATTTCTACACATCCTTGATCAACAAAGAAAAAAAAAATTTGACAGACAAGATTACACAATCCTAACTTAGTAACACCACATTCTGGTTTCGTGAAACTTGTAAAAACAACATCAAAGTCTTTTGCCGTGGAGAACAACCACAATACGAAGAAAGTCTTTTGCCATTAAGTGAAACTGGTTGCGTGGATCCTCTTGCAACTGAACTGCAGTAATTCTTTCAATGGTGTGACGACATGAATATATATGATGAGAAGCAATGCATTTGCATGACATGTAGTGCTATACAATCTGAGAAATGGAACTAAGTAATACCTTGGCTCTAGAAAACAGCAATACAAGGCTGTATGTGTGCGCAATAGCTTCAAAATTTTCAGGCAGGTTTGCTGGGGAAATAGACTGCGCCCAAATGGATGAAAGTAACAGAGTGATCTGGCGACTACTCAGCCTGAGAGGAACAGCCTCCTGAAGTCCAAAAAACTTAAAAACTGTCATCTCATGCATATAGGAAATATGTATTGCTACGCCTAAGGAAAAATATTCTTCACCATGCAAAATGACCAAATTGATATATGAGAAAATACCATTTCATCTCCAGTTAAAAGTTAGAATTGCATACAAAAGGAAATGATGCTAAATTGGATTATAGTCGCCTATCAACATATCGACAAACTGTTCCGATTGAATGTGAATCGGAACAGTTTGTCGATATGTTGATAGGCGACTATAATCCAATTTAGCATCATTTCCTTTTGTATGCAATTCTAACTTTTAACTGGAGATGAAATGGTATTTTCTCATATATCAATTTGGTCATTTTGCATGGTGAAGAATATTTTTCCTTAGGCGTAGCAATACATATTTCCTATATGCATGAGATGACAGTTTTTAAGTTTTTTGGACTTCAGGAGGCTGTTCCTCTCAGGCTGAGTAGTCGCCAGATCACTCTGTTACTTTCATCCATTTGGGCGCAGTCTATTTCCCCAGCAAACCTGCCTGAAAATTTTGAAGCTATTGCGCACACATACAGCCTTGTATTGCTGTTTTCTAGAGCCAAGGTATTACTTAGTTCCATTTCTCAGATTGTATAGCACTACATGTCATGCAAATGCATTGCTTCTCATCATATATATTCATGTCGTCACACCATTGAAAGAATTACTGCAGTTCAGTTGCAAGAGGATCCACGCAACCAGTTTCACTTAATGGCAAAAGACTTTCTTCGTATTGTGGTTGTTCTCCACGGCAAAAGACTTTGATGTTGTTTTTACAAGTTTCACGAAACCAGAATGTGGTGTTACTAAGTTAGGATTGTGTAATCTTGTCTGTCAAATTTTTTTTTTCTTTGTTGATCAAGGATGTGTAGAAATATATCAAGAAAAGTAAGTGTGGCATACTTAACATGATGAGCATGATTTGGACCAAAAATTTCTGGTCATTTACTCTAGGAACAATTCAGCTTTTCTTACTTTTTTATTTTGGGACATTAGTGGCAGTCTTAGGACATTTGGACATGGCAAAACAAATTGAATCAGGTTTCGTTCCACGTCAGGCACCTTTGGCTCTGTGATGTTTGATTGGGATAAATTTGGTCATTGGTTCATATTCGACACATAATAAACTTAGTCTTATCGGTAATGCCGTTGGATACCTTCGTACTTCAAGTTTGTGATGAATGATTTCATGTACAATGCTGGTCAATGTCAATGCTTATTGTAACTGGCCAGAAAAAATGTAAATGCTTGTATTTTAGCACTTGGATGGCATTATTTTGACGAATAAATTCTATAGGCTCTGTTCATAAAATTTTCATCTTACTTGCAGAATTCCAGCAATGAGGCACTGGTTCGAAGTTTCCAGCTCGCCTTTTCCTTGCGTAATATTTCTCTCAAGGAAGGAGGTCATCTACTAAACTTTTATCTTATGCATTATTCATGGTTTTACAGGACAAGGATTGATATTTCTTTTCCTTTGTGATGACAATCAGTTTTTATGTGCCTAGTATTATGAATGATTGTTCTTGCAATTACTGATGTCAAATAAAGGGACTCGTGATGCTAAATTTGTTATGTTAAGCAAGGTTGATTGAAAAATGATGGATGCTTTAAATGTAATGTCACTCAATTTGTAATGTTAAGCAAGGTTGATTTAAAAATGATGGATGCTTTAAATGTGGGTAGGATCTTGGACTGCTTGGACTACATAAGAAAGCCCCTTTAAAGCATAACCATCAATGAAATTACTGATGTCAAATAAAGGGACTAGTGATGCTAAGATAGACTCTATAATTCAACCAAATAGTAGCATATAATGTCACTCAATTTGTTATCTTGAGCAAGGTTGATTGAAAAATGATCAATGCTTTAAATGTGGGTAGGATCCTGAACCGCGTGGACTACATAAGAAAGCCCCTTTAAAGCATAACCATCAATGAAGCTCTAGAAAATATTTCTTTGTAGGTTCTCCTTAGCATGCAAGAGTTGTTTTGTTGATTGACTTAATTTTAAGGTTCTCCAGCAGTTTAAACTTCTAGGCAATGTTTTGTGACTTGCTGTGGCTTTGCTAGCTTTGATTTCTGAGAATGTTGTTGATTTTCCCACGCCTTACCATGATAAGATTCAAGGTAGAATTACTCGATGTCAATTTGATTTGAGAATTGTCCCTACGAGGCTGATCGGGTCTTCATTGCGGGACCGGAAATGCCATAGCTTCAGGTTCCTTAACTTATCTGATTTCTATGTTTAAAGCTGATAATTTCTGTCTCAGCCAACTGATTTGACTTTGCATGAATTAATAATTCTTATACTTTATTTCCTGAGTTGAAAAAATTGTAGATGTCTCTGTGCCTATGCTGAGATGACAACGATCACTGTAGCCAGGAGGTTCTTTTGCTTACTTCAGGTCAATATTTGAAAAAGAACGAAAAGAATTCTTTTGCCCATGTTTTGTATATAATTTGAAAGAGAAGTTAAGATACCATAGCAATGGCTCCCTGTAATTTTTACAAATCGCAAAGAGGCAGACATAGGTTATGCCATACTAAAATGTTTGGCTTGGACGAACTTTACTTCCAAGTAAAACATCTGCCATATCTCACTCTAAATGTGGCTCATACGCTTCATTCTCCAGGACCATTGCCACCATCACGTCGGAGGTCCCTTTTCACGTTGTCTACTTCAATGATCGTATTCTCTTCAATAGCTTATGGAATTGTTCCACTTGTTCATTGTGCCAAGATAGCACTTACAGAAAGAACGGTGCGAGTTTTATTTCAACCCTTTGATAATTTTTTTCTTCAAGGAATTCTTCATGCGAAAATACATTTCGTTCTATTCCATATCTCACTCTTATTGTGTAAATACTGGAGTATTTGTTTTTCCGAAAAGAGATTCTTTCTATCTTCCTCAAGTGTCCAGTCAAGCCGTCGGCAACAAGTAAACTTTATTAAGTCTAATAATCTTTTTGTGCCGGAATCAGGCTGATCCGTTTCTGAAGTTAGTTGAAGATCGCAAGTTACAGGCTGTAGGCACTGGATCTGGACATCAAACCAATGTTTACGGATCAACAGAAGATGATGCCGCTGCCTTAAAATCTCTCTCTCACATTCAGTTCACAGACGATCAAGCAAGGGAATCCTGTGCTGCTGTAATTTTGAGGACATTGGGCAGCTTGCCGGAAGTAACTTCTAGATATCCTTTGTCACCTGAATGCCAATAAATGCTTTATATATTGACATGTTGCTTGAGCTCCGATATCTTTTATGCAGTCTGAGCTGTCCATCATTAGGGAGCAACTTCTCAGTGAATTTTTGCCTGATGATGTCTGTCCTCTGGGGTCCCAATCATTCACGGACTCCCCGTGCAAAATATATCAGCTTGAATCGAGAACGAACGAATCTCATGATAATGTAATTCTTGTGGCCAGTTATATTTACTTTCCTTTTATATAAATGACATTAACGTCAATTTCTGTTTTTCTTTTCTATCCAACAGCCTCCTTTATTAACTATGGAAGATGATGCTTTTACGGATTCATTTGAAAGTCAAACTAAACAGAATTTAGAGGACATTGTGGTGGGCATACCCAATCTCTTGAGCATAGATCAACTTCTAGAATCCGTACGTGATCTGTATTATTACTTAGCTACTAATGTGGAATTGACAGTTATTGATTCTGCCAAGTTTGACTTGTGTAATAGTTCTTTCTTTCCATGACATTGGTTCGGTTCTCCGATTTTCAGGTACTGGAGACTGCACATCAAGTAGGGAGACTATCTGTTTCGACTGCCCCAGATGTGCCTTACAAGGAAGTCGCACGGCACTGTGAGGCACTTCTCATAGGAAAGCAGCAGAAAATGTCCAACTTGATGAGCGTCCAACAGAAACATGAAAGCTTGAGAAACTTAACTTTGCAAAAGAATAATGACGTGAAGATGGGATCTCACTTCCCTGCGGAGATGGGTACTCAAAACCACAGGGTAAGTGATTCATTACTTAAGTACCATAATTTGTCTGCATGTGTTCTACGTTTCCATGAAGGCCCTGGTGCCTTCTTTCTATTTGCCTTGCGTCTTCTTCTCTCCAAGAGAGAAGCCACAAGGCAAAGGCATAATATATTAAGCCGAAACGGGTTGCACAACATCAAGGTACTCAATTTGTAGTTCAACAAATGATGCTACATCCACAGCCTAAGGGTACTTGATTCAGTCTATATAATTTCTGGGGTCCCTTACCTTTTCTCTGTAGTGTCTCTTAGAAATGCCAGCTTCTAACATATTCAACCGACAAAAAACCATTGCAGGCTGGCAATCCTTTCCTAGATAATGATCAGGATGCCAATATGCAGAAACCTACCGTTGGCACCGCCACATTTTTGTGTTCGACTGAGTACCAGCATAACCCAAGCTTCTTCAGACTACCTGCTTCAAGTCCATACGACAACTTTTTAAAAGCTGCAGGTTGCTGATCCCTCGGGAGTATGAAGATGACATGAGTTCAGGACGCGCTGGCATAAAACTAGTGACGGTTGGACATAGAGCTCAAGGACTTCCCAGGCTTCCAAGCATTCGTCGCATAGTTATGGTACATAAAGTCTTCTTGGAATGCAGGAGAAGCTGGTCAAGGTTCCGACAATTTTGTCACTCCATACCCAATTCTTTCATTCTTCGAGTGTTGCTCAGATTGGGGGGACATTCTCATGAGTCCTCTTTCCTAGAGTGTTGGTGCCCAATCTGGGTTCACATACATTTCTTAGTCCTTCTGATGTATAGCTAGGGCTTTCAGTTCTCTCTCCTCCCTGTTTGTTTTCCCTTACCTTCTTCGTATTCGGATGGAGATGTAGGCAAGTTTCGAGGCCTGAGGGCGAACGACATTCTCCAACTAGATATAAAATCTGGAAATCCTTCTACATTATTACTAAAAATGTTATTTCATCAACTACATTTGACTGCCAAGAGCAAGTGGAGTAGCTTTCTTTAGGATTGTGCCGAATTGAGTGATTAGTTCATTCCATTATCGTGGCTATTGCTTTGAAGCTTCTTGTCAATGTAATATGGTTGATTCCAACAATCTTCACGAATAGACGGGACCGGCTGACTTGGCTTTGTCACTCAACTGGGACTTTCTCCGTTGCTTCTGCTTGGAATGACATCAGACGTAAAGGCAGGACCGTTTACTGGCATCGTTTTATTTGGGATCGCCATATTACTCCTCGGCATTCCTTTTTGTTGTGGCTGGCCACCCTCAATAGGCTGCCCACGCAGGTTCTTCTGCTGAGCTATCGGAGAATTTTGGACGGGGTTTGCCCTTTCTGCCGTTGTAGACCTGATTCGGTGGACCATTTATTTTTTTGGTTGCTTGGTTACGGGCTCCCTTGTTGGTTTTTGGGCTGCTAGGTGCGGTATTTCTTGGCGGAATAGGTCTTGGCAGGATAATCTCCGTTGGGCCATCAGGAAATTCGGGGACGTGGCTTCCATGAATGCATCATCCGTTTTTCCTTCGCTGTTCTCTGTCACTTGATATGGTTGGAACGTAACAACATTATCTTCAGAAACCAGAGTCGTGATGCCGTTGCGCTTAAGGCTTACCTTGCTAAGGTTATTCAGGACAAAGTTTTGACTTTCAAGGAAGTGGATGACAATCCCCGGAATAGGCGCATCCTGGTTTCGTGGGGCGGTTCTCTCTCGGTGCTCTCTTAGTTGGTTTCGGTCTGTTTGGTGTGTGTTTCGTCTCTTATGTTTTTCGGGGGTTTGTTCCCCCGTGTAGCCCTCTGCGCATATCCCCCTCAACCTTGCACCCGCATCTACATTAGTGTAGGTCCTGGTGGAGGGTTGTCCTTCGGATCCCTGCGCTTGGTTTAGGTTGTAAGCGTTGG